>MU227232.1:882853-894134 GCA_018584345.1 Thuja plicata | reverse complement strand
ATTGTCATTTTCTTATTCTGCTTGAAGTGTCTTTTAGTTTTGTAAACCCAAGGAATTGCATGGACGTATCCTCTCCCCTCGCCTTCATGGATCTTGGGTGAAAGAGAAATCCATACAAATCCTTTAGTGTGTCTACCTCCCGAGTTCTTTAACAGAGCCGGTGAGAGTGGATTGCCCAACCGGTAACAGGCTAAAGCCAAGCCCTTCCAAATCGGTATATAAAAAATGTCATTATGATTAATGTCATAGTGAACAGGTGTTGATTGCGTTATACAGGGAAGAAGATCTCCCCCAGTACCCTTGTGGTCCGTTAAAACCTACAGAACGTAACTTTTGTAGGCTTGGAGGCCTCCATAACAGAGCTAATCTGCTGTAAGTATAACCACCTGAATGGATGCCCTTACTACAAACTGTGTTCTAGTATCCAAAAACCCTCTATCTATTGGTGCGAAAGGTCAGAGACCGACTAAGACACCCCACACTTTTATGGCTCTTAGTAGAGACAACAACCCTTTGGGAAGCAATTCCTTTGGGTTTGAAGCTTGGTGTGCCTGAGAAGTGAGTGCACATGTAAGGAGGAGCCCGTGCCTCCAAGCTTCTAAGTTGTCTGCTATGAGTAAGCGTAGCTGAACTTTGGTTCAAGTGGGGATTCAACAAATACTGCCCTGGCTATCCTAGGATTGTGATGTGTCTATTCTGGTACTACAAATATTCTGCTTGATGTGTCTTGTGTGGGTGAAGCATCAAAACAAACAAATATCTCAAACATTCAAATCGAACATCAAAACGATCAACGATTCTAAATCTGCACTTCTAGGTGTTAACTGTCAAAATCTTGTCCGAGTTTCTATATCTGTTATCAAACTCTGAACATCAGTCAAATTTTTGCCCAAACTATTATTCTGCTGTGAAGGTTCTGTCTGAATTTTCACAAATCTGCGTTCTCATCAACATTGTTACTAGTCTATCTTGTATTGCAATCTGTTGATAGTCTGACTCATTGTTGTCTTGAAATCTGACTTTGTTGCGCCAGTCCAAGTGACCCATTATCTATTTCAGTATTATCAGTCTTTGTCTACGCTGTCCTTATTCTGGGTTGTGAGAACAGGTTAGTTAACCTTGACTCAAGATCAGAGTCATTTCTATCTCCCTCTTAGTTGGACATTATCTCCTTTGGCCTTTATTCTTGGACTTAGTCAGCACTTTAGATATCACTTTAGCACCTATCAGTCAATCGGTTGATTCATCATACTTTCTTTTCAATCTTCTAAGTAAGCGCATCAAGACAAATCTTACAATGTCTAAAAGCAAAGAAGAGATTCTTAGGGTAGCTTTGTTAAAACAAATTCAAACTTTGGAATCTGAACTCCAATGATTACAGGGGGAAAAGGATAAATCTTGGTATGATAACCCCAACTTTGATCAAGAACAATTTGATGAAAATCCCAATTTTGATCCAGACCAGTTTGATGACAATCCTAACTTTGATCAAGAGCATGTAGAGAAATTCATGACAACATCAGATGAGATCCCTTTCTATCCACAAAAGAAGGATGCTGCAAGTCAAAATGTGTCTAATTATTCTTCAGAGAAAATCTTTACTCCTTTGGGATAGTCTTATGAATCTACATTGGAAGAACTTCTTGAGAATGACCTCATCACATTGCCTAAAATCACGTTACTTGGATCCACATTCTTCAGTAACTACTATGCATATCATCGACACAATAAACATGAAACTTCATCTTGCATGGAGTTGAAACATAAAATCCAAGATCTCATAGATGATGGAATAATCAAAGTGGAAAATCATAATGAATCACCTAGTGAAGATACTAATCTCAAGCATGATCAATTTTAGGAACCTATGTCTAGCAATGGTTCCCATCTCACATCTACTTCTTCCACCATTCCTCCATCTCCTAAAGCTTCATCAGCTCTGCCAAAAATTGAACCTAATGATGACTATGTCTACCCTCAAGGACTACCTCTAAAAGAGATCCAAGCTAATCCGCATACGACTGCAAGTCCTTCTCAAGCTTCAAAGATCATAGACCCCAAGTTTCCATGTGCTTCAACGCTTATCTACCCTTCAGCGTCTCAAGAATCCCATATGCAGATCAAAACTCCTACCTCGTCCTTAGAAGTGGCTTTGTGTCAAGAGAAAAATCCATAATGTGAGCAAACAAATATCAGTTATGATTAAGATCAAGACACCATCCACCTTAATCCAATGGTCGACCAGTGTCACATATCTCAAGAATCCCATGATAATTTTGTCATCCCCTTTCATCTCTTCCAAGAACATCCCATATCTCCCAAGCAAGATCAAGAGATCCTTTCCACCATCTCTAATGAACCTATTGAAAATCAAGAAGGTACCTTTTGTACACCATCTAAAGATCCTTGTCAAGATCAGAGCATCCCTTCATCTCCATGTCATGCTCTTCCATATTTAGAAAACATTTTTCCTCCAAATTCCTTGCAGAAAAATAAATCCCCTGAAGCTTCAGCTGCTCCTATCAAAATTGCTCCTATCAAAGCTACTCATGCACCTATTGAAATAAAGGTGAATTCAAAAGAGAAGAGCCTTGGTCATGTAGCTCACTCTAAAGATGTTGATATACCCTCCACACTTTATATCCCTCCATTTAAACATAAACATCAGTCTTCTCCATCTTTCGAATCCATCCTTGGTCCCTACATTCCAAAGCTAAGACCATCAAACCTTCCATCTATATTGGGTCCTTATGTCCCTCCATCTACCATGCCTATCAATACTAGCTTGTCATCCACTTACCGTATCTCCTATCAAGATCAACAGAGACATGCATCTTTGAAAGCTCCCTATCAACCCCTCCATATGAACTAGTCATATCGACCCTATTCATCCATAATTCCTAAGTCTTTTGGAAGCAATTTGGATGTGCAACAAAGAAATCATAAATATAAGAATCCACTCACATATGAAGATCACTATGTCCCATCTAATCGACATGTGACTACAAATAAAAAGGAAATATTCAAGAAACCACAAAGGTCCACTGAGAAAAGAACCAAATCAAAGAAAATATGGGTTCCTAAATCCATCATGAAAGAATTGCGTTCTAAATCATCTAATGCAAATAGAAAATCAAATGCTATATGGATTCCCAAGTCTCTTCTCAAGGACTTGGATAAAAAAGAAAAGAAAAAGTTATGTGGATTCCCAAGTCTCTCTTAAAAGACTTGCACCAAAAGGAACAATCTGAGTTGGCATCCAAGCTTCCAAAGTCTTCCACTTCACCTCCATCTAAACATCTCCTATCTTTTGACTCCATCTTGGGTCCTCACATACCAAGATCCATATCCACTCATCCATCAATGTCTCAAGCTATTCCATCCACTTTTCCTTCATTCGTCCACTACCCTTCAAGGGGTGTGTCAATGTTGATCTTATAACCTACTATCCTTCCATATTGGGTTCTTACATTCCTTCTTTTTCTCTCATCCAATCTATCGCATAAAATCTTGGCCTCCATCTTCCTTATCCTCCATTTCATCACCCTATCAACATCTTTGAGCATACTTCCAGTGACTGTGGCCTATTATAGCATATCTTTCAGAGGAGCACTATCTAAAGAGCAAGAAGCTTAAAGTTCCGACATAAATTCAAAAATACAAAAATAAAATAAAAAAAATAAAAAATGACAAAGTGCCTTGGTGAAAACCTAGTAAATAGGCGCCTTGGTAGCAAAAGTAAAGAGAAATCAATCTATCCTATGGTGAAAACCACTTCTTGTGGCACCTTGGATAAGTACCATGATGAAAACCTGGCAAACAGGCATCATGTGTAATTTCTCCTACTTGAACTCTTCACTTGGGGGCAAGATCCTTCCATCTCATCTTATCTTTCATATCTTACATCCAGCTAGCTCATGAACATCCATGATTCCTTTTTCTGATCTTGACAAGGTTGAGTTTATCCATGAGCATCATGATTCCTTTCCATTAGCCTATTTACTTTCTCTCATGCATGGAACCCTATCGTGATCTTGCTTATCCCAAGCCTATCCTTCCTATCTTTGAGCATGCGTGCCATAATCCAAAACATGCACTTATACCTCCCTCACCCGTTATTCTGATTGCGCTATCATAGCTATATCCTATCAAACCTTGACCCCTTGGTCTTGATGAAAATTGAAAAACTATTTCTTAAAAGTCTCTTGACATGTCCACTCTTTTGGACCACATGCTTTAATGACATCAGGTCATTATCCTTATATGCTCTCTAGCATCGCTCCATGAGCCTACATTTATATATTCTTTTTTCCCTAGCTTGGGTAATCTTGAAGAGACTGTCTTTGAAGGTTGAATTCACCCTCTTCATCTATCATTGCCTATTTCGTCTCATACATCTGCTTTCTAATCCATCTACAATGTCCTACACCTTGCTAGACATTGGGGGCACACCAATGTGATCTTGCTTGAGATCAAGTAATCTTTAAAAATCTAAAAATTGCAAAATCTCTAAAAATTCTAAAAATCTTCTGCTTTCCTGCTTCAGTTTTCTTTTTCACTTTAGTTTTCTTTCCTACTTTAGTGTGCTCATGTTTCTTCTCTCAGTCATCTTTGAGATTTTGCTTGACCTCACATGGATTAAAACTAGTCACACTCGGGGGCATGTTCCTAGTCTAGGGGGCATTATCTTATCTTATGGAGTCTTTCTCATCTTGCATCGGTCACCAGTAGATCTCACTGTGTCTGCCTATCGATGCCTCGTAGCACTTCATCTCTTCTTGAGACTCTCTTTCGCATCTGTCACTAGTGTCTTCCTACCGATGCTTCGTAGAACTTTGTCTCTTCTTGAGACTCTCTTTTGCATCAGTCACCAGTGGATCTCATTGCGTCTTCCTACTGATGCTTCAATCTCGTTATCGATCTTCTCGCTTGAGAATCTCTCTCATGACAGTCACGAGTGGTTCTCACTGAGTCTTCCTACTATCACTATATTGTTGAGATTTTTCCCATTGTATCGCTATTTGCGTTGTTCGACTTCAATCCATTTGTTACTTGGGGGCATGGTTCCCCACTTTGATCATTCTTCAGTTTACACTTGAGTCAGTAATATTATCAAAGGACAACTCTCTACTGGTATGAGCTGGTGTTTCTCAACACCTTAATCAAATAGTGTTTCTCAACACTCTCTTTGGACACATCTGTGTTTTTCAACACACATTGGATATCTCACGGCGTAAACATCTCTCGATAGCAATCAAACACAATGCACTCACAAGCACAATGGTTTTTTTCAACACCCTAAACATAGGCACATTCGTAAGCCTTGAAACATGCTGAGATATGATTGACTCTTTTCTTTGTATGCTGTCTGTTCATATGAATTTCACTGATATTTTCTTTGTCTACAACTTGTTGGTGTGGTTTTGATGATCCGACAATGTCAAATAAATAGGGTGTATGTGATAAGAGCTTCTGCATTAAGGTGGAAAAGCCTCACATCCCTCAATCTTGTTTATTTGTATGCCAAGGGGAGGTCGGAACTATCTCCTTGACTGTTATTGCTTTGTTTGTTTACTTGTGATTTCTTACTATATCAAGCCAGAAACAATGTTTAGGTCACCTTGGCTTTTGTGCCTTGGTGCTTATGTTTGTTTCCTACATTTTATCCGATGAAAGCCATATTCATATTCTTATGGTTGCATCAGCACCAGTAAGGATTATTTTAACTCCGATGATCCAAAAGCACTCGATGATGATAAATACGATGAGTCCAACAACCAAGTTCTAGGATTGCATTTAGCTTAGGCTTGCATTTTTCATTGTAGGCTTGCATTCACATTTTAGGCTTGCATTGTGGAAATTTTGGTGCTCTCTTCATTTGTCTTCTCATTCTTCAAGGGTCCTCATCTCTCATCATGGCTTCCTCTTGACTACACAAGTGTTCGATCCTCGCTCTCTATCTTCAGCTATCTTCTGAATCCATTTTTGTGATCAAAATCGAAACCTGACACTTCTATATATGCTTGTACAGTTGTCTTTCTGGCGTTGCTTTCTTGTCAGAATCATCTCTCGTCATCAGTTTCTTAGCTTCTGCAATCTTTTCATCAAAGTCAACTCTAGTCAATTCTGGTCAACTATGGTCAAACCTAATCAATAGGATCTCTTGATCGCTCTAAATTGATTCTGTCTTTTCTTGATTTATCTTTGATATCTTTGGATCTTTGATCTTGCTTCTATCTACAATTTCTCAATCTTGATCATCATTATGATGTGTCATCTTTCGATTTCACTCCTGAGGGGGCAGGATGATTGCATCATTGAATCTTTTTGCATTATTCTACAATCAGTTTGATCTGAATCAAAAGTCCCCATTGCTAGGGGCATCTCATCACTTGGGGCATATTCATTTTTTCGTACCTAATGGCCAAAATTGGATATTCCATGATCTTGAATCTCTAGGGGCATCTCGATGTCTCGCATCTTGTCATCTATCTTTCTAGGTATCTGAGCAATCTAACTCAGATCCTCAAGGATCAAGCTTCATTCTGGAGATGATTCTTGAAATCTCATTAGGTATTGGGGCAATCTAACCCTGATTCCTAAAAGTTATGCTTCGTTCTGAAGATGGCTCTCAAAAAATCTTTAGACCATTATCTAGGCAATCTAACCTAGATCTCGGAGGGCTAACCTTCATATTGGGGAAATCTAACCCTGATTCTAAAGATAGTCCTAGATCTTCATCAACTATCAAGGGACATTGGGGCAATCTAACCCCGATTCTAATTTTCTCTCAGATGATTCTACTTCTTAATCTGATCGGTGTCTTGGCAACCTAACCTTGACTTCTGAAATCTTCATCTTTGCTTCAGACTATTCTTTGAATCAATGCGCTGCTCACACATCAATTCAAAGAGGGGCAAAATGTAACACCCCAAAATTGGCACCTTATAATCCTAATCAATTTTGGTGCATTCCTTCAATTTTCTCATCTTCAAAGTCCTATTGTACTAGGCAAATTCTTTTCCTAATTGACTTTAATTGACTGAGTCTCAAATGTAGAAAACCCAAATTTGCATAAATCTAACATTATATTTAATTCCTAAATTCTCAAAGTTTATTAGCTAAAAATCCCTATGATTAATTAATTTAATACTAAATTCCTAAGTGCTTTTAATTAAATTAATTCCACCCCCTTTAGCTAATATACATAAAAGGAATTGAATAGTTATTTAATTGATTGGATGAATTATCCTCAAAAAGGAATTCCATAATTCCATGTGAAAGGTCACTCATGTGGCAATAATCCATCCTTTTAATTAAATAATTCTTGCATTTCTGTCTTAATTCTTGGAAATGAAGAGGCAGCCATTTCTTTTCAAGAAACTCTTCACCCTCTTTCCATGGTTTTCTATAAATTGGACCTCTTTTTCTTCATTTAAGAGGATGATTTTTGAGAGCATCAAATCTATAGTGAAATTTACATTTCTTATTACATGCTTTTTGAGCTTAAATTACATATTTAGATTAATTTCAATTTGGATTAGTAATGATATGTTGATTTCATTTGCAATTCATTTACATATCTAACATCTCAATTTCATTTCTCAAGCTTTCTAATTTAAATGCAATTTGAATTCTAGATTAAGAGCATTTGAATTATAGATTAAGAGTATTTCATTTCCTAGATTAATTGCAATTCATTTCTAAATTAAGAGAAATCTCATTTCATAGATTAATTGTATCTCATTTTAGATTAATGGCAATTTCATCTTCTATCATTCTTTATAAATCCTCCATGTTAGCAATGGTCAGGTTGTTGGCTCTCATTCTGAGAGTAAATTTGACATCCACAACTAATTAGGAGGCAGCAAGTCCTTTCAATTGAATTTGCAGGATGAACAATTCATGTTTGTATTTGTGAATTGAACAATTGAGTAAAGACTATGTTGAGTTTGTGCTTGATTTAGAGGCCACAATTCAAGCACACACACCTACAACCCCTTATGACACCTTAAGACCCATTAGGAAGCCTAAGAGTACATCTTAGGGGTCCTACGGTGTGGACCCATTATTGGGTCCTACGAACCCTTATCACACCTTACAACTCATTAAGAAGCCTAAGAGTACATCTTAGGGGTCGTAAGGTGTTTTATGGGGTCCTAATACCAATTAATGGTTCCTACAACCCCTTATGACACCTTAAGACCCATTAGGAAGCCTAAGAGTACATCTTAGGGGTCATAAGGTATCTTAAGGGGTCTTAGGACCTATTAATGGGTACTACGACCCCTTATGACATGTTACGACCCATTATGAATCCTAAGAGAACATCTTAGGGGTCGTAAGGTGTCTTAAGGGGTCCTAAGACCCATTAAGGGTTCCTACAACCCCTTATGACACCTTAAGACCCATTAGGAAGCCTAAAATTACATCTTAGGGGTCCTAAGGTGTCTTAAGGGGTCTTAGGACCCATTAATGGGTCCTATGACCCCTTATCACACCTTACAACTCATTAGGAAGCCTAAGAGTACATCTTAGAAGTTGTAAGGTGTCTTAAGGGGTCCTAATACCCATTAATGGTTCCTACAACCCCTTATGACACCTTAAGACCCATTAGGAAGCCTAAGAGTACGTCTTAGGGGTCATAAGTTGTCTTAAGGGGTCTTAGGACCTATTAATGGGTTCTACGACCCCTTATGACATGTTACGACCCATTAGGAAGCCTAAGAGAACATCTTAAGGGTCGTAAGGTGTCTTAAGGGGTTCTAAGACCCATTAATGGTTCCTACAACCCTTTATGCCACCTTAAGACCCATTAGGAAGCCTAAAAGTACATCTTAGGGGTCCTAAGGTGTCTTAAGGGGTCTTAGGACCCATTAATGGGTCCTACAACCCCTTATCACAACTTACAACTCATTAGGAAGCTGAAGAGTACATCTTAGGGGTTGTAAGGTGTCTTAAGGGGTCCTAATACCCATTAATGGGTCCTACAACCACTTTTGACACCTTATGACCCATTAGGAAGCCTAAGAGTACATCTTAGGGGTCATAAGGTGTCTTAGGACCTATTAATGGGTCCTACGACCCCTTATGACATGTTACGACCCATTAGGAAGCCTAAGAGAACATCTTAGAGGTTGTAAGGTGTCTTAAGGGGTCCTAGGACCCATTAATGGTTCTTAAAACCCCTTATGACACTTTAAGACCCATTAGGAATCCTAAAAGTACATCTCAGGGGTCATAAGGTGTCTTAAGGGGTCTTATGACCTATTAATGGGTTCTACGACCCCTTATGACATGTTACGACCCATTATGAAGCCCAAGAGCACATCTTAGGGTTTGTAAGGTGTCTTAAGAGGTCCTAAGACCCATTAATGGTTCCTATAACCCCTTATGACACCTTAAGACCCATTAGAAAGCCTAAGAGTGCATCTTAGGGGTCGTAAGGTGTCTTAAGGGTTCTTAGAACCCATTAATGGGTCCTACAACCCCTTAATACACCCTATGACTCCTAAGATATACTCTTACACTTGCTAATGGGTCGTAAGGTGTCATAAGGGGTCATAGGACCCATTAATAAGTCCTAAGACCCCTTAAGACACCTTACGACCTCTAAGATGTAATCTTAGGCTTCCTAATGGGTTGTAAGACCCCTTATCACACCTTACAACTCATTAGGACACCTAAGAGTACATCTTAGGGGTCATAAGGTGTCTTAAGGGGTCCTAATACCCATTAATGGGTCCTACAGCTAGTTTTGACACCTTACAACCCATTAGGAAGCCTAAGAGTACATATTAGGGGTCATAAGGTGTCTTAAGGGGTCTTAGGACCTATTAATGGGTCCTACGACCCCTTATGACATGTTACAACCTATTAGGAAGCCTAAGAGTACATCTTAGGGGTTGTAAGGTGTCTTAAGGGGTCGTAGGACCCATTAACGACTCCAACTCTTTATGAACCCTTACAAACCCTTAGGAAGCCTAAGAGTACATCTTAGGGTTTGTAAGGTGTCTTAAGGGGTCGTAGGACCCATTAAAATGTTATACGACCCCTTATGACACCTTACAACCCATTAGGAACTCTAAGAGTACATCTTAGGGGTCTTAAGGTGGGGTAGGGCAAGGGAAAGAAAGAGAGTAAGAGAGTGAGAAGAATAGGAGGAGAGAGGAACAAAATATGAGAGAGAGTGAGAGAGAGATAGGTGAGAATGAGGAGAGAGAGATTAGATGGTGTGTGTGTATGTGAGAGAGATAGAGAGAGAGTCATTGATTTGATTAGTCATTCTAACCAAGGTTTCCTTTTGTAACAAGGTCTAGAAATGAGATTTGCACATGTGACATCCACTGGATTAATATATAATGTCAAACACTAGAGGTGAAACAAGTATTCAAATATTGTTACAGATAATGCCAAATACTAGAAGTGAAACAAGATAATGCCAAATACAAGAAGGGAAACAAGTATTCAAACACTGTTGCATCTCTCTCTCTCTCTCTCTCTCTCTCCGAGAATTCTACAAATAGTCTTCCAGAATTCCTTGGTTGTTTGCCATTGTTTTCCACTACTTCATGTTACAATCCTGCTTAGCTCTCTAGCTCTGAGTTAGAGAAACTAAAAAGAGAAAATTGGACAAACATGTCATGACACCCAGGGTAGTAAGAAAGGTCACTTCATAGAGAATCTACATGTAATAATCATATCGTGCATACCAAAAATATTGTGTCAAGTTAGGCTTGAATGCATTGTACACCCCTTACATAATTCAAAATCCTTGGGAATTCATAGAAAATAGAAGATTGATTTCCATCAAGTCCATGCCTAGTGCACCTATTTCTGCCTGACAGATTATTACAAGGGCTTCCACCTATTATGATATCAAGACCTCCAATTGAGTGAATCATTTCATCAAGTCTTTCTATTGTTAGATCCTTCACATCTCCCACCTTAATTAGTTTACCCTTTTGATATATTTTTCCCACCAGGTTCTGAGAATAAGCTTGTTTTGTTTGCAAATTTCTATAGATACAACATAATTGAGTAGAATACCCAAATGATGCAAAGAAACTTTTACACCCCCAATTCTAGATAACAGAGAAAGGACATCTATCCCCTTTGGATAAATAGGCTTCAAAATAGAAAGGTGGTATCTTCTCATTTCTACCTGGAAAGCATTTCCAAGGGATCATATACACTCTATCCTGGAAGAATAGATACGTGTGTGGCAAAGGTAAAATCTGACAATACTTTTGATATTCAGGAAATGCCTCTTCAATTGTCA
>MU227232.1:862611-874770 GCA_018584345.1 Thuja plicata | reverse complement strand
AGAAGAGCCAGAAGCATCCATCTATTGGATCTTTGCCTGTTCCCGTGTCAACCGATCACAGAATGTCTCAAAAGAAGGCATGGTGTGCCTAGCACCCAAAGCATCCATGGTGGAGTAGAAAGTGGAAAAAAATATCTGATACTGTCCTCGCAACTTTGAGAGTATCAAAAAGATACACTCATCATCTGTCTTAGTTTTCCCACATCCCTGCAAAATTGAGCGCAGAGACCTGAACTTCATCAAGAAGTCCTCAATGGTGGGAAAGCTGGTAGGTGTCAAAGTAGTCAACTCTACATCAAGCTGAAGTGCCTGGAACTCATTCACAGTGCCAAACAAATCTAAAAACTTGCCCCAAATGGCCCTAGGAGTGGTCAAACCATCCAAGTGAAATAGGAGATTGTCGGAGATGTTCAGTGCAATCAAGCCCATGGCTTCATCCATCTTATTCCTATGCTGTAGAACCTCAAAAGGACACTGTAGGACAGGTTGGTGTTCATCTAGACATGACCATAAGCCATGTGACATGAGTAGCCTGGTCATGTGTGCTTTCCAGGTGTGGTAATTGTGCGGTGTCAGCCGGGCCACAGAGGGGTCCGACATTGAGAGAAAGAAAGACGGAAGTAGAAGGGTCGATTTCTAAAAGTAAATGACAGAAAGAAAAAGAACCCCCCCACAAAGTAGGATTCTAACCCCCGTACAACAAGTAATCAACAACTGAAAGCACAAAGAAAACTAGAGAAAAACCTGGATACCGGATGCAGAGTAGAAGGGAAAATGAATCCTCTACTTCAACGCTGAAAACAGGTGCTCAAATGGTGGAATCAACAAATGAAACCAGCATCATCGCGTCCGTCTCGAAAACACCTTTCCGGCTATATTTCTTTTTCCAAAAAATGATACCGGATGCTCAAGATATGGGCAAAAAACCAACTGTCCCTCCGAAACAATGCTCTCTGGAAAAACACAGAGACTGTGTTAAATTTGACGGCTGTTTGGCCGTCACAGGCCGTCGGGTCGCCGGAAAAAGTACGGCAGCCAAAAAATTTAAAACTCGCCAGAAAATTTTCAAATAACCGCCGGAAAATATTTTTCGGCCGCTGACGTCAGCAGGCACAGTGGGCGGCGGGCCGGTGGCGGCCGGGCGGTCGCGCTGGCGGCGGTGGTGACTGAGCCAGGCGCGGGCGGCGGCTTGGCAGCGGCCGGCGGCGGCGGCGCGGCGGGGCGCGCTGGTGGCGCGCTGGTGGCAGCGCCCGTGAGAGGCAAAAAGCCACGTTTTGGTGCGTTTTTCAAGATTTTTTTCTTGATTTTCGAGCCGTACGGCCGTAGGAGGCTCAAACTTTTTCCCTGGGTCACGGAGACCAAAAGTAGTCGAGTTTTATGTGATTTTGACTCTCCCGGGCCTTTTGAACGCAATGGCGGCGTTCGTTTCTGCTCAATCTACTCCAGAAGCTCGTGCCTCCTTCAAAGTGACAGAAAACCTCAGAAACAAGCTGTGGCTGTCGTCTTCGAATCCAGGCTTCAAGAACTTCAATCTCGGCAGCGGCAGGGAAGCTCTGATACCATGTAGGATTTCACAAATGTGCAAATCCACAGAAAGCCAAGATCACCTGCAAGCAAAATACCAGAAGCTGGAGCGAAACCTGTGAGAGAGAGAGAGCTAGGGTTTTGAGAATCTCAGCGGAGTGAGAGCAAAATTATATTTCTCAAAGAATGAAACAATAATTACAAAAAGTGGCTTATAAGGTGAGAAACCCTAAAGCCGGAGAAAGCTAGGTTTGTGCATTTAATAATTAATAAACATATTAATTATTATGCACCTAAATGACAAGCTTAAGTGAAAAAGAATAATAGCGACCTTTAATAATTAAATCAGATAGACTTAATTATAAAGGTAAATGGACTATTACTCTAACACATCCACCCTAATTTTTGGTTCAGGACAGGATTGGTCCCACCTAGCGGGTGCTTGGCCTTGCAAAAAGATGGCTAAAGAATTGAAATATAAAATTTTTGTCTTGACGTAATTTTTTGGAGGTCTTCTCGAATGATTTTTTTGACAAAACAAAAACTCATTACAGTTCTTATTACATACAGATTATAAAAATACAAAATTCATAGTTATATGAATAATTTTATTAATTTTATAATATTTATTAAGCCAAAGTGGTACCTAAACTTGAAATAGTAAGGCTAACTAAATTTTAATAACTTTTTAGATTTTACGTTTTTTGAAAAATGAATTATATCACATCACTCTACATAGAATTACCTTCATGATAATTATTATTTTTTTTGGAAAAAAGTGAAGTTTTTATCAAATTATGGTGGTTGTACACCAGAGGTTTCAAAAATGTACTTTACAGTCAATTAAAAATTAAGGGTAAGTGCAAGAAGTTGGGTACCAATTTTGTGGAAGTCTTGTGGGCTTGAAAACTGCCACTAGAAATGGGCACCCATTTTGAAAAAAATAGGCACCCGTCTTAGGCTCAGACACTCGATCCAAAATTCAAAAAATGGGTGCCCATTTTTCAAAACAGGTACCCATTTTTTTCAAAACTGGTGCCCGTTTTTTAATTTTAATTTTAATTTTTTTTTTAAGAAACTCATTTTTACATGTCGATTTATTACATTTAAGAAACGGGTACATGTTTTTAAACGTGTGCCCATTTTTTAAAATTTGAATTTACCAATCCACCATTTGCATTAGATTTCGGTTCGGGACAGGTTTGGTGGGACCAAGCCTATGCTTGGACCTCCAAAATAATGGCTAAGGCATTTGCACACCAGATTTCTGTCTTGCCGTAACTTTTTGAGGGTCTTCCTAATCAAATTTTTTGTTGAAATTAAAACCCATTAGAAATCTCACTGTCTAGATTTCAAAAATATAAGTTTTATAGTGATATGATAAATTTTACTATTTTTACAATATTTATTAATCAAAAGTGGTACCTAAACTTAAAATAGTAAGGTTCACTAAAACTTCAATAACTTTTTTGATTTTAGGTTTTTGAAAAATAAATTATATGAGACCAATCTACATAGAATTTTCTTCAAAATAAATTTTTTTCCCCAAAAAGTGAAATTTTCATCAAATTATGGTGGTCGTACACGAGAGGTTTTGAAAATGTACTTTATAGTCAATTAAAAATTAATAAAAAAAATATATTCAATTAAAAAAAAGCAAAAATATTCTGACCAATCTTTGATGTGTTAGGTACCTTCCCCCAAAAGGATTTAGAAAAATTCATTTATTTACTTCAAAATAGGGTGGTCGTACAGATGCGGGGTATGGTCCTGAGACATGTATTTTGAAAATGAGGTTTTTAAACATGCCTACTAAATATATTTTCTACCATGTGGGTATTCAAATAAATTACATATTTGAAAAATAGACTCTGAGCACTAAATTTTCTATTAGTGGATTTTTTTGAGATTCAATCTCTAAGTGCCTCAAATTTTGACATCAATTGACATAAAATTTGAAAAAAGAGGGAAAACACTTCCACTTTTTGCCCAAAAGTGGGACTCAACTTCTTGTAGCCACCCTTAATTAAAAAAAATATTTAGTAAAAAAAAGCAAAAATATTCTCATCAATCTTTGATGTTTTAGGTGCCTTTCCCCAGAAGGATTCACAAAAAATTATTTATTTACTTCAAAATAGGGTTGTTGTACATGTGCGTGGTATGGTCCTGAAACATGCATTTTGAAAAAAAGGTAAAAAACATGCCTACTAAAATGCATTTTCTACCATGTGGGTATGAAATAAATTAAATATTTTAAAAGTAGAATCCGAGCGCTAAATTTTCTATTACTGATGTTTTTCAGGATTCAATCTTTAAGTGTCTCAAATTTTGACATCAATTGACAGAAAATTTGAAAACTAGGGAAAACACTTCCACTTTTTGGCCAAAAGTGGGACTCAAATTCTTCCAGCCACCCAAGTGAAGAATTTGACAGTAGAAAGGCTTGAAGTTTGATGACATGAGTTGGAGGTTTTGATCTTGTAATAGTTATTAAGCCTCTAAAATAATCTATCAGGCACCAACCAGGTGTACTAGGCATGAACCAGGGGTGTGCAATACATTCGAGCTGAAATAGATGCAATCATTTGTCATTATCAAAGGTTCAGAAATGATTGCCTCTAGTTAGACTCGAATGCATTGCACAGCCCTAGTTCATGTCTAGTGCACTTGTTGTTGCTTGATAGATTATTTTGGGGGATTTTATTACCTATTACAAGATCAAAACCTCATACTGAAGTCATCAATCTTCAAGCCTTTCTATTGTCAGATTCTTCACATTCCCCCATCTAAATTAGTTCACCCATTTGAATGTATTTTTTTCTAGTTGACACTTAAGACCGTCTTAGAAAATATATGGCTCTATTAGAACTTATAATGCAGGCCACAGGAGGAGATGCTTCTTTATGGATGTCCTCGAAGTATAGAAGTGCACAAAATAGATAAATCGTCCAACCTCAACTAAAATAATATAAATTACCATGAAAATGTGATCTATTAAATTCCTAAGACCTCCGCATTTGATGAGCTAATAAAAGGTAAAACGTTTTGGCAATCACATCAACCAAAGACAGGGACCAATTGTTTTGGTCTCTTGAGCTCTGATATCTTTAGTCCAATTTGTCATCAAAATTATGACACACATGCAAACTTAAACAGACGATGATGTTGTACATCTGATAGCACTGTCGTTGGAATAGTTTGTCTGATTCCCGTCTGAATTACGACACACATGCAAACTTAAACCGATGACACTACTGTACATTCGACAGATTGTTGTTGGAATAGTTTGTCTGATTCCCATTGGAATTATGACACACATGCAAACTTAAACCGACGATGCTGTTGTACATCCAACAACATTGTCGTCAGAATAGTTCGTCTGATTCCTGTCAGAATTACGACACACATGAAAACTTAAACTGATGACAGTGCTACATATTTGACAGTACTATCATTGGAATGGTTCATCTGATTCTCATCAAAATTATGACACACATGCAAACAGAAATCGACGAGGGTGTGGTCGTAAATGTGACCTAAATTCTCTAAAAGTAGACACATGTTCTTTGATGATGGTGCTATCAGAATAGTTGTTTGAAATGCGGCGACCATGGATACATTAAGTTTTTTGACTAAAAAATCCCAATGACTCTTTTGGTTTGAATTTTGACTAATTGAGGTCAGAATTCTGACTAGCGACCATAAAAAATTGGACCCAAATATATTAGTGTGATAGTGTTGCATTGACATACATAATTTAGTTATTATATGTGAATCAACTTGAACATCAACATGACACCACTCATTCAAAGAACTTGTAGAAGTATGAAACTCTCTATTTTGATCTTCTTGAAGAAATATTTTCTCAAATCAAATTTATCGTTAGGTACACATCTTTGAATCATTTTTATGTGAGGATTTCTAGTTTGACCTTGATATGTTTGAAGTGGCTAGCAACACGTGCGTTGTTGGTGATGCGAGGTATGAGACATCCTATTTTTTATGTATGAATAAATGCTTACTAACCTTCACAATCATGAATCACTTTTAGATGAATTTGAGGGATGTATATGATGACTCGATGATTTCTTATAATTTTCAACTTAATTTATTTGATCTAAAGTGGAGTTAATTGGTTTATCTTTTCTCTTTCTTATAATTGTTTAGGGAACATTATGTACAACATCTATAATAGAATTACTAAAAAATAATTCTAATTTTTTGTTTACTAGCTTAAGCAAATGCTAATGTTTGACAGTTGAACAACAAAGTAATTAGGTGATTGATAATGTTCCATATAGAAATAAAACAAAATAGATTTATAAAGGTGTAGATGTTAACAATGCTTAAGAGATAATCGATAGGATCCTTCTATATTTTAAGAATGATTTTTTTGTGGTTTGAGTATTTTTTTGTGTATAAAGATATGCATGCTACGTAACCTTGTATAAATGACTTATTAACCAATCATAAAACTTACAATTAAATATATTTTTCAATATATTACTAAGGACAAATTATAAACCTCCCACTCATACCATACTCTCCAACATTTCAATGCCACTCAAAAAGAATTCTAACTCAAATCTAATCATATTGTACTCATATAGACACAAACCATATACCCAATGTAAATGCTAAAATCAAATCATCATTCAATCTATGTGAGGGGTAAAGAGAAAATCTAAACATAATATACTCATTTAGATGTTAAAACAAAACCGTAAATCTATACGACCTTGAAGGTAAGTTTAAGTTAGACATAGTTAAATCTAAACATATTATGCTCCATACGAGCACTACAACCAAATCCTAGTTCTATATGGAGTCAAGGAAGGGAAAACTTGAGTCTAAACATATTGTACTCGACTTAGGCGCTAAAGCCAAACCCTAATTCTATTTGGGGTTGCGGGTAGGGAGATAAACTCAACGTGGGAAACGCCATGGCGGATATAGAGAGGAGTCCCCCACGTAGACCATCTATAGTTCTCAACGTAGACTGTGAAAGGCATGCAGTTGGTGGTATATAGATAAAGGGCACAGAAATTAATAAACGGACAACCCACAAGAATATTTTGTTACTTTCACTGCTTCCAGACAAATATGTTGAGGAAATTTGTTACTCTCATTGCTTCCAGACAAATATGTTGAGGAGCTCAGTTTTTATAATATAATAGCCATAGGTAATGACGTGCATTTGAGACACCATGATTTAGTTCCATAGGAAATCTCACCCCTTGTGGCTAAGAAAATTGTTGTTTTGTATTATTTTCCACGCTTCGTGTATTAAGAGTCGATTCTAGGAAGCCTGAGAATATATCCAAATACTTGGGGTTTAACTCCATTGAAGATCTGCAGCAATGGCTGAAAAATGCTTTGGGTGCATCTCATTAAAGACTTTGGAAGATGCGTGTAGTTCAGATGGAGAATACCATGGTAATATTAAGTCTTCTTATCCCATTTACAGAAACCCAACAACAGGAAAACCTTCATTCCTGAGGATTATTCATGTGGGTGGTGTTGAAGAAATTTTTGCTGAGCCCAAATCTGCCTCAGAGATTTTGATTCAATACCCTGGCTATTGCCTGGCATCCCAACATATATTTATAAGGCCTTGGGATGTTGTAAGCCCTGAAAGAAGACTCCTCCCTGGACAGAAATTTTGCCTTGTGCATTCTTCTATTGTGCAGAAGCTTCAGTTGGATTTGCTCCAGAATCTGTGTGGCCAAGCACCTGGTGAAAATCACACAGCGAGAGATATCAAGGAGACTTCACCAAATGAAAATCAAACCAACATCAGTTTACAAGAAGCAGCCCATGATATTGAGTATGTAGAGATGGAGAATGGCAAGAAAAATATAACAAAAGTTTTTGTTCCTCCACTTAAGAAGAAAATCTCTGCAGCATACCCTCATGGTTGGTCTCCTGACCTTGAAACTGTAAAGGAAAGCATGTCTCTTGCTGACTATATCCGCTAAAGCATGTTGGTATTCTGTTCACCCATTTTCAATTGCTGAGACAAACATTTGTTTGAATTGAAAACTATTAATGGGTGGGCAGTGTTTTGAGCTTAATTTGTCTCGTTTCTCTGGTATAATATTTCAAAAATTCTTTCAATGGTTTCTAGCAATTCATTCAACTTTTTTTTTCTTTCAAAGATATTCATTCTCTAATAAGCACTTGAATTTGATTTTTCCTATCTGCTAAAGTTCACAGGTCACTAAATTTTTCTGTTACTCATTGAGAATAAGATTGATTAAAAGATATAGCTATACTTAAAGATATGTTGTGAGATTTCTAATGGCTAGCAGACTTGAGATCATCGGAATTAATATAGGTTACATTTTTAAAACTAAGAAATTGGTTTACCAGTTATTGTTATTTCATCTAATTATTTATATATTTCACTCATTGTAGAAAACAAAAACCATCTAATATGAGGCACGACTATGCATTTCTCAATAAATGTATCAATTTAGGTATTTTAAAATTTACATTGTTACTATATTCATATTATGTTTTTGTTATAAACATATTATACTCAATATAAGTTCTAAGATCAAACCTATTATTCTATATGAGTTTGGGGTAGAAACAAATAATATATATATTGTACTCACGTAGATGCTAAAACTAAACCCTAGTTTAATATCATCTTAAAGATTGGACAAACTTAAAATCAAAATATATTATACTCAATGCAAGCACTAAAACCAAACCTTTATTCTATATGGTTGGGCGTAGGGGAACTTAAATCTAAAAAATTGCACTCAATTCAGGTGCTAAAACCAAACCCTAATTATATATGGGGTTGAGGTAGGGTAATAAAATCAATCTAGTAAAGGCTAAGGTGAATATAGAAAGGGGGTCGTCACATTGTCTATCTTTCAATCACATATATTTTTTAATATGTTAATGAGGACAATTAAAAACATCCCACTTATTCCTCACACTCTAATACTTCAACCTCACTTTAACAATATTCTAACTCAAATTTAAACTGATTGCACTTGACGTAGATGCAAAAACCAAACCATGTTCTATTTGAAGTTGAAAGTAAGACAAACTTAAACCTAAACCTGTTTTATTTTATGTATGTGTTAAAATCAAGCCATCATTCTATATTGAGTCAAGTTAAGCCAAAAATCTAAACATATTGTACTTGATTTAGATGTTAATAGAAAACTTTAATTTTACATGAATTCAAAAGTAGGACTAACTTAAATCTAAACATATTATACTCCATACAATCACTAGAGCCAAACCCTCATCATATATAAGGTTGTGGAAGCGAAAACTTAATTTGAAACATGTTATACTCAATGTAGGCACTAAAATCAAACCCTAATTCTATATGGGGTCAAGGTAGGGTGATAAACTCAATCTAGTAAGGCCAAGATGCATATTGAAAGTGGCCCCTCAAATCCTCAATCTTAGAATTACATATATTTTTCAATATATCAATGAGGACAAATTACAAACCTCCCACTCATACCACACACTATAACACTTCAACATCACTTTAAAAATATTCTAACTCAAATCTACAGATATTGTACTTGATGTAGATGATAAAACCAAACCCTAATTCTATATGAAGTTGAATGTAAAATAAACTGAAATCTAATTCTATTGTATTTGATGTAAGCGCTAAAACTAAACCATCATTCTATATGAAATCGAAAGTAGGACTAACATAAACACCAAACTTCAATTTTATAGGAAGTCAGAAGTAAGACTAACTTAAATCTCAATATATTGTATTCGATGTTGATGATAAAACCAAACCCCAATTCTATAAAAAATCGTAGGTAGGAAAAGCTAAATTGAAACATATTATAATTGAAAGAAAAAAAAAAGGTTAAGGTTATTTTATAGTCCACGACACTAGGCATTTGTTTTTGGGTCTACATATGGTGACAATGATATAAGACTACCTCTTACTCTTTGTGGGAGGCACCTAATTGCTGTACAAATGAGGTGTACATACCCTACTCTATTGATACAAATGAGATGTACATACCCTACCCCAATAGAATGTAAGCACTAAAACCAAATCCTAATTCTATATGGGGTGGGGTTCAGGGCGACAAACTCAATCTAGTAAAGGCCATGGCGGACATAGAAAGGAGTCCCTCATGTCGACCATAAACAGTTCACAACATAGGATGTGGGGGCAGTGAGCAAAATGCAGCTGGTCGAATACAGAAAAAGGGCAGAAATATATAATCGGACAACCGAGGATAAATTTTAACTCCCATTGCTTCAAGACAAATATGTTGTGAAGCTCAGTTTTAAAATCATACCTGTTGTTAATGACGCGCATTAACAACAAAGTTTTTGTTCCATAGGAAATGACACCCCTTTTGTCTAAGAAAATTGTTGTTTTGTATTCTTTTCCATGTTGTCGCTTCTTGGAAGCCTGCGAATATATCCAAATATTTGCGGCTTAACTCCATTGAAGATATATGAAAAATGTTTTGGGTGCATCTCATAAAGACTTTGGACGATCCTTGTATTTCAGATAGAGAATAACATGATAATAATAAGTCATCTTATCCCATTTTATGAGACCCAGCAACAGGAAAGCCTTCAATCCTGAAGATTATTCATGTAAATGTTGTTGAAGAATTTTTTACGGAGCCCAAATCTGCTTCAGAATTTTTGAATCAATACCCTGGCTATTGTCTGACATCCCCAGATATATTTATAAGGCCCGGGGAAGTAGTAAGCCCTGAAAGAAGGATCCTTCCCGGAGAGAAATTTTGCCTTGTACATTCTTCTATTGTCCAGAAACTTCTATTGGATTTTCTCGAGAATCTGGGTGGCCAAGCACCTGGTGAAGATCACAGGATGAAAGATATTAAGGAGAGCTCACCAAATGAAAATGAAACCAATATCAGTTTATCAGAAGCAGCCCATGATATTGAGTATGTGGAGATAAAGAATCGGATGAACAAGATATTTGATAATTTAGTTTAAAAATATACATTTTCCTTTATTAATAAATAACACATTGTGAACATATAAAATAATGATTAAGAAATGATCACTATCATATTTATAATAAACATGGTTATCTGATTTTGAACGAGGAAGTCATGAAAGTAAAACAAATGTGTCCAAATTTTGTTATCATTTCCCCAAAGATTGCTTGATGCCATTAAAATATATTTTCTAATTTATAAACAATGTTTTCTTTACCTTTCATTATGAGGTCTTATATATATTTCTTGCTCCAAGTAACCAAGAAAGTAAGTAGTTTTCAAATTCATTTGGTCAATATCTAGATTACCAAATGTTGCAATAGAAATAAAGGATATGAAAAATATTTGAGATTAGAAATACATGACAAAATGAAAATTACATAAAATTGTATAAATTGAATGCTAAAGGAAAAATTAGATTCATTGAATAATTTATAATATGATGCACAATATATAGGAACAACACTACAACCTATAATAGAAATTTTTATCTAGAATGGTGACATGTGATCTCATGCAAGATTGCACACCTAAGTAATATTATCATGCAATGTAATATCCACTAACAAGCTTATTCTATGCTAACACACACACCCCCAACCCCCCACCCTCAATTCCCCCCACCCTTAAGTGTAGTTGGGTGGATATGAAGAGATTTGGATTCCAACAACTATGGCTTAATCATGTACCCAATTATTAATAGAAGTGTAAAGGAGAAAACACATTGGGAATGAAACTCCTAACTTGATAATTTCAAATTTAGAAAGTAGAAGCTACAACTACCCATGAAGAAATTTAGACGATACCACACTACAATACCATTAAGATTTGTGTTGTCAAAACCATTCCACAAGTACCTCTGAGATATTCTTGAATGCTCAAATTTATAATTTTTTAGTCTCCACTACTAAACTAGATTGGGTTGAATATACAAGTGCTAATCTCTAGATTTAAAACATGATTGTCTTAATACATGAACATTTTTATTGGTGGACATGTGTTTCAAAATAGATAACCATCATTATACCCTCTAGCTAGGATAATGCCAAAAAATTAGAAGTACCAAGCCCTTGTTGGTAGTTGGTTGGAGGAGTGGTACAAAGCTCAGTGGCCAAATATTTTTTCCCCCTAAGCATGCTTATGTTGAAGTTTTTCATTGATGATTTTGTTGGTGACATGAGAAGGAGAATGCTGTGCACAACAAATATAAGTTCTTCATTGATATCAACATACTTCTTGATGAAATGTTCTTTTTCGACTTCATTGTTTGTGGATATGACAAAGTTGTACTTGGGCAGTATTTATTTTGGCAACTTTGTATTTCTATGCTTCATATTTTGGTCTGCATTCTTCCGCAACAATAAATATTGCTTCACAGTTTTGACATTAGGTTTATTGATGATAGAAGTACTAAACTTCAAGTTTTCACATTATTTGATTCTATGACATTAAAGTTATAATGTTTAGAAGTTATGTCTGGCGGTTTTTTCAGTACATAACAATTTCTTTACGATACCTAGAATTTTCGAGGAGGTTGTATCTTGTCGTGCAATTTCAGGGTAAGATTAAGGATTGATTGTTGCGTGTGATTCTAGATGAAATTAGTTTTTATTACATTTATGATGTCTTATTTGAATGAAACATGTGA
>MU227232.1:859359-862351 GCA_018584345.1 Thuja plicata | reverse complement strand
CTTTTCCTATGTGTCCATTCGACTTCTTCATATTCTATGAAGAGTCTTCCTTAATAGATTTATATATCTGCTGTTGTAATTGATGTAAGTCTTAGACAAGTTAATAATAAGATTTCTCTGCAAGTGTGGATGTAGGCAATTTTGCCGAACCACGATAAATCTTTGAGTTTATGCGTTATTCTGTATTTGTGTTTGCTGTTTGTATTTCTCGATTCTTTTTGACTTTCACAATTGGTATCAGAGTAGGTTGTCCAGCAATTTGGAAATTGGGGATAAACTTGGAAATAAATGGAGGAATCAAAAGTGCAGAAATTTGCAGGCAAAAATTTTAGCCTGTGGAAGGTATAGATGGAATCATTGCTTATCAAGCAAGATCTCTCGCTGGCTTTAGACGGCAAAACAAAGAAGCCAGCTTCGCTAAAAGATGAAGACTGGGAAATCTTGGACAAAAAGGCAAGAGCATCAATCTTTCTTTCGCTGTCCGACAATGTCTTGTTTAATGCCATAAATTCGCCAACCACCAAGGAGGTGTGGGATAAATTAGCCAGCACATATGCGATGGCTTCAACTGCTAACAAAGTCTTCATTATGAAGAAATTGTATAAGCTAAAAATGAAGGAAGGTGGAACCATGACAAATCATCTCAATGAATTCAACATATTAATCAGCCAAGCAAATTCGGTTGGAATGAAACAAGATGATGAAAGCAAAGCTGTTATTCTTTTATGCTCATTACCTAGTAGCTGGGATGGTGTCGTTATAGCCATAAGCACTACGGCTTCAAGCTCTAAAAAATTGGCATTTGATGAAGTTTCAGCCACTCTTCTATCCGAGGACATGAGAAGGAAGAATGATGAATCTTCATCCAGAGAAGCCTTGACGGTAGTAAGTACCAAGAATAAAGGACGGAAACAAAATAGGGGCAGAAATAATCATCATAGGAGATCAAAATCTGCAAATAGATCAAAGTTAAGAGGATGGAATGGTGATTGTTGGTTTTGTGGTAAAGTTGGTCATGTAAAGAAAGATTGCAAAAATTACAAAAGGGCTCAAGAGAAAGTTCGGGACAGCGAAGCAAACATGGCTTATGATAGTGCGGATGGTGCTTTAATATTGTCCACAAGTGATACTACTTCAAATTCATGGGTATTGGATTCTGGTGCATCATTTCATGCCTCCTCATGCACGGACCTCTTCACAAATTATCAAGAAAGTAACTTTGGCAAAGTTTATTTAGGGGATAATAAGGCTTGTGAAATTATTGGAAAAGGGGATATTTTGTTGTGCTTAGAAGGAGGTGTTAAATGGATGCTTAAAGATGTTTGTCATGTTCCTCAATTGAAAAGAAATTTAATTTCAGTGAGTCAGCTCTATTCTCAAGGTTTTCATACCTCTCTAACGGATGCATGGAAAGTTACAAAAGGTTCCATGGTTATTGCAAAAGGGGATAAAGTTGGCAGTCTCTACATAGTAGAAGCTATTGGTGAAGTGGGAGCTGCCATGACAGTTGAGGACAGCAATTCAGAACTTTGACATCAAAGGCTCGGTCACATGAGCAAGAAGGGCCTTGACATTATGCATAAGTGGGAACAACTACCGGGCCTAAAATCCATTGATTTACCATTCTGCAATCATTGTCTTTATGGAAAGCAAAAGCGGGTAAGCTTTTTGAAATCCAGACATGAGAAGAAGGATACACCATTAGCACTTGTCTATTCTGATGTTTTTGGACCAATTGAGGTAAGCTCTATTGGAGGAGCTAATTACTTTGTTACTTTTCTTGATGATTACACAAGGAAAGTATGGATATTTATGCTTCATAAGAAATATGAAGTATTTAATAAGTTTAAGATTTTTAAAGCTTCCGTTGAAAATCAGATTGGACATAAGATTAAATGTTTAAAAATGGATAATGGAGGAGAGTTTTGCTCCTCAGAATTTGACTCTTTTTGTGTAGATAATGGTATTCGCAGAATTAAAATTGTTCCATTTACACCTCAAGAAACGGGGCAGCCGAGAGGTTGAATAGAACAATTTTGGAAAAGGCTAGATGCATGCTTTCTAATGCCGGGTTGGGCAAGGAATTTTGGGTGGAAGCTTGGAATACAACAGTCTATTTGATAAATCGAAGCCCTTCGTATCGGTTGGATTTTGGTATTTCAGAAGAGGAATGGCTGGAAAAGAGGATCTCATACTCTCACATCCGGGTATTTGGATGTGAAGTCTATGCTCATGTCCCAAAAGAAAAGAGGACAAAGCTGGATTCAAAAACTTAGAAAGGCATCTTTGTGGGATATGGAGAAGATCAATATGGTTTCCGAATATGGGATCCGGTGAGAATAATTCGAAGCAAAGATGTAGTCTTCAATGAGAGGGTGTTTCCTACTCTTCAAAATGAAAGTGAAAAATCAGCAGGGGATTATGTTCCACTTTCAACTTTTGAAAATAATTCCACTTCTCAATCGATGTCTTCTCAAAGAACTCATGGCGGAGGACAAATGTACCAGTTCATTTCAGCACCTTCTGTGCATCAATTTATGGCTGAGAACCCCGAAGACAGAGATCCTAACAACGAAGAAGATACTTTGTTTATTGAGCATGATTCTCTGCAGACAGAGTCTGAACAGAGCGTGTCTTATGGCGGGGATAGACAACATGCTTCCTCTGTCCAAAATAGAGGAAGTGCGCAGACATCCTTTGGCCTAGATAGAGGAGATGCACACACTCTAAACAAAACTCCAGTAGATACACAGTCTGTAGAATGGGGGATCACGGGTCCCTCCTCTCTTATGCGTGGCTATAACATGGAACACTCCTACGCCGCTCTTGGTCCGTCCAACAGTGATAGGCCCCAAACAAACATGGAAGATGACTTCCCTGGCGTGACAGAAAGAGACAGTCACGTCACGCCTCCATGTATCATCAACTATAAAAACCGCGAGTTGTATGATGGAATTGTTGCAAAAATCGGGGGTCATGCTGAGAATGACTT
>MU227232.1:834359-854359 GCA_018584345.1 Thuja plicata | reverse complement strand
ACAAAGAGTGAGGAAGATAAATTCAAATAAAGTATTGTTAATCTTTATGAAATGTTGGCTAAGAAGAAAAATTCAAAAGGAAAGGCTGGATTAGGGTTTAAAATCATTGAATGCTCAAATCATAAAATCAAAGACAAAGGAAAATCTAGTCCTATATTGAAAATAAAAACTAATCAGCCTCCTAAAGAGATGAACAAAGGAAACAAATTCCTAAATCAAAGAAGTCAAGCAAGGAAACCACGAGTTAGGAAAACTAATGCTTAAAGGTACACTTCTTTGAATGGTTGTTATTTTTGTTGCAATAGATTTAAAAATAAGGCTATAAATGTAGAAGCATAATGAATCAAAATGTTACATCATTCTCTACTCAGTGCTTTATATGCAAGAGATTTAGTCATAGTCAATGCCAAAGTCAGATAATGAATGATTATAATACTAGAAGAAATAGATCTTTCTATGATTATTGTCATATATGCAATGATTTTGGACACAAAGCTAATCAATGTAGATCTAGAATGAATGAAAGAAATATAGGATAAAGAAACATCAAATTCTATAATTGTAACAAGTTCAAGTACAACCCTAATTGTCTCTATTTTCCTATCCAATGCATTTAACGTTCTTGAGTCTCTCAACAAGCTTAATGACATAGCAAAAAAGTAGTTAGAAGTGTTTTTCTTGAGAACAATAGATTGTTAGTTGTAGTCCAAGGGTATGAGCTTTAGAATGGGTGGGAACTTGTGCATGGTTTATTTCCTCACCATGATATTCTTGATGGGTGTGTGTATGTCATTGTATATAATGCCATTAAGAAATCCCTGGCTCAACTGAACTCTAGGTTTCTTGAGGCGACTCTTGTCATGCATTTGCCTATTGTGGGTGATGAGCTAGGGGAGCATATTTGTGATAGGATTAATGCCATATTAGTGTTAATGGATCATGGACATGAGCCTCCTAGGAAGCTTTCTCCTCTTCGCAAGGTTACGATTGGTATTTACATTTAGCCTCTAGATATGGCTCATGCCAAAGAGAGTACTTCTCTAAGAGCTGGTCCAGTTGGTTGCAAGAATACCAATGAGATTGGAGCTGAAAATCTTCATGGTAATTCAAAAGAGAAGGGTGAAAATTTGTTTCTATTCGACAAAATGGAAGAAAGAACCAATGGCTTTGTGATCATGTTTCTTTTTGAATATGGGTTTTATGATGGACAAATGATAGATTATAGATCTATATAGTTATATTATTTTTCTTTAGCTTCATTTTGATTTGATACTCTAGTTGAAAATTAGGTTGTTTCAAGAGCCTTTGAATCTATAATTCATCGATGTATCAGGCTATTAGAAGAGCCTTCATGCTACATTTTTTATGTTAAAGCTTTGGTGCAGAGATCTCCTTTGGGAATCAGCTTAAGGAGTTTGGCTTAGGGGGAGTTGTAATGAAGACCTTTAGATGAATATTGTGGATGAAAATGTTGTAATGAATTTTTTTTGAAGCTTTGGAAGCTAGCTATATACACATATAAGAATTTTTTGACATGTGTTTTGTGATGTGACAGATGTGGCAACAAAACCATAGACTACTCGATAGTGTATATACTATTCTCAATGTTCATTTTTGTTATATGAAAAATTTGGATAAATTGAGGAGTGTGAAGAAGCGTGAAATTGACTAGAGATTTTTGGAAATCCAACGGAAACTATTTTACAATTTCTACCTCATGGCTTCTAATAAGTTTATAAGTAGTGAAGAAAAATATCAACCTGAATATAAGAAAATCATGAAAGAACCATTGAGGAATGAATTTGCTAGTGCATTTTCTTTGCTACCAGCTAGGGTAGTATGTTAGGAAGATATTTATAATTTTTTTGATGTGCAAATTGAATAATATGATCACATGAAGATAAATAAACTAAAATATTCCCACCTGAAAAAGGATTCACAGTCACTCACAAAATTATGGTACATGGGTTTACACATTTGGAGAAAATTTATGATGTTTATTGACAAGGGGTTAGTAAAATTATCTTAAATAGGAATCATGATGATTATATCTGATTAGATCAACCTTATTAGATCATGAGGGAAACCCTAGAGTTCATTACCGGGTTATGATTGAATGGACCAGTACTTGTAATGGATTCTGTAAGAAATAAAGAGGTTGAAAATCTTATAGGAGTAGCTTTAGATTAGAGAGCTTTAAAAATTGATACCATAATGATGCTTGGGTGAGGTATGCTTCTATGGGAATTACTTAAAAATATTATTTTTGAAATAGAGAAGAATCCACTTCTACACTTTCTATCTATGTATGTTATCAAATATTTAAGGAAAGAATAGAATATGTTTTTTGTGAAATATTGAGACAACAATTGTTGAATGATTTTTTACTAACAAAGAATGAAGGTTATGCATTTTAGTTTAGTTCACTTGTTGTGTGTCTTGTGTTCTATTTCTCAAAATCTTTTCCTCTAAAGGAGAATGTTGGATGGAGATAATTTTTACCTATAGGAAAATAAATTAAAAGATAATTGGATAACTTGGAAGACAAGGAAAAAACCCATAAGGATGATTTCAATTATCTCTAGAAGAATATGACATCAAGATTAAGGATTCTTGAGAATTGTGTTGAACCATACAAAGGCAACATCACTTTCTTGGTAGAAACTGATAACTATGTTATGGAAGCAGTAATGCCTTGGAAATCTTAGTTGACAATCTTTTGTTATGAAGTCACTATATAGAGGATTGCATGATGTATGAAAAATAACTTCAAGTGTACAATAGATTATGTGGAAGATGGATTTGGAACCTATGAAGAACTCATTGAAGTGGATAAAGTAGGAAATTACTTAGATGCATGGTAGGCTGAGTGGATCTTAATAGGGGTTGGGGCTCTAAAGTGCCTAGTCTAGGATAACCCATTGATGAGTTTTGTAATCAATGGATAACCTAATAAATGAAATGGGGGATACAAATTAAACAAGATAATTTTTATGCCTTGTACATTCCTTTAGCACTATTATAGGCTAAGGAAGGCAGTGAAAGAAGATGTGTAATGAGATTGGTATAATTGAAATTCCAAATCTTCTTGAAATGATTGTTTAGTTCTACATGAGTCCTAATTGGGTGATACGGTCTAGAGGGATTAGTCAAAGAAAAACCAAGAGTAAGAGCTATGTGATGATACTCATCCTATATCTATCCTAGATTCTCTTCTTGATGATGAAAAAATACCAATAACACCCACCTATCCATAAATGCATAAATATAACCACAAATAATGAACATTAGAAGTTGTAGGTTCAGTATAGTTACTGTAGGCCCAAAATTATTGCTAAAAACTTATAAAAGTTAGCATTGACTCAAACCAGTTACTACATACTTAAATCTATTATTTCAGACTCACAATATTAAGCTATAGAGCATATTAATAATAAAAACATAGTTTGTTGACACACAAAATAGGAATCCAACTATTAGAAGAGTGATATGTTACAATGGCGAGAAAGACTGATTGTGCCCTTGGTCTCCTTGGTTGTTCAACATAGTGGTGGTTCATGAAATGGCATAACCTCCTCCTATCTCTTCTGTATTTCTAGTGGTTGCATCGGGCATTAACAAGATGATCTTTTGGTGCATTGACAACCACTAGTTGTAACAAGTGGTATCAGCGCTTGGTCACATGTTCAAACCCCATGCTTGCATTGGGGGGATTGTTACAATGGTGAGAAAGAATGATTGTACCCTTAGTCTCCTTGGGTTTTCAACATAGAGGTGGTTCATGGCATGGTTTAACTACCTCTTGTATCTTCTATATGTCTAGTGGTTTTATCAGGAATTAAGAGGTCAATCTTTTGATGCAACGGAAACTGCTAGTTGTAATATAATAATGTTTTTCATTAACTTTGAATGTAACATTTACAATTGTTGGTCATAGTTAAAAAATACTGAGCCAAATTTGAAATTCCACTTCTTTCACCTTTTCTTCTTTTTGCCTTGAAAACCCACTACTTTATGATCCTTTTATGTGTTGCCTTTCCTTATTTCCACCTTCTTCTCCTCTTCTCTTTTTCTCTCCTTCTTTCATTTTGCATTGTTATTCTCTTATTTTCTCCAAAACCAAAAGCCCACAAAAATTATCTAGGATTCTCCCAAAGATATCATCTAAAAGGTCGTAACAACCAAAAAATTTCATTAATTGCCTGACATTTGATTTTTCTACCTTTAAAACTCTTACCTAGGTCTACATTAAAATATTTCCACCAATCCTGAATATTTATCATCCTGTATAAGTGTGTATGCAACTTCAAACAATAAAATAAAATTAAGTTTAAACTTTGTAGGCTTTGACATGCGTGGGTGGGGAAAGTCAACACCAAAATAAAATATAGTTAAAAATTTACACAAGGTGCCCCTGTACCAAACTACCGGGGTACAACATTTTGTGAGCCCCTACTCACTAAGTGATAATTCTTTGATAATCCAAGATAAAATTCTATTACAAAATAATGCTATGATATAATAATTTGCAGCCCTATTGCTACAAGATAATAATCTTGTTGTTATATATCAATATTTCTTGTGCTATGGGTTGACTGATATGAGTCTAACTCTGTTGTTTTTAACCATGTAACATCTTCTAGTGGTCTTGTATTATAAAAAATATTTTGCAAGATCATAGAAGATACTAAATACTAAATTATATATACATTAGTAATACAAAATCCCCTACAAAGGGAATCCAATGAGAACAACCAAAAGACTAAGGGTGTCAATGCGAGATCTATCCAATGTAGTGTTTTTGTTTGTACTCCTTGTGGTAGAGGATGTAATAATGTTATAAAGAAAATCTGATCTATGAAAATAGATGCAAGGGAAGAGGAAGAAATGTGTACCTTGAAACTATATGAGGACATTTTAACTTTGGATCTTAATTTGATTGTCGCTAGAATGTCAAAATTTACTATAACTTCATATCTTGGTATCTGGGACTTGTAGTTGTGTACTGAAAAATTTCAATCAAAAAGTGCACGAACAAGTTGAGATTACATGTACAAGTTGATAGGCTGACTTGTTCCCAACTACTACAAATCTAATGAAATTTTTTGAGGATCTGCACCTATATCTGTACTCTCCAAATTTGAACCTCCAACTCCGTAATTTGTTCCTATGCATAGAAAAGAAGGGAAAAATGTTATGGAAATGGGTTTGAATTGGTCAAACCCCTATATATATGAATCAACCTTAAAATTAAATTTAAATTTCATAAAGGAAAGTAATGTAAACAAGATAAATGTTAGATTCACCTTGCATGAAAAACCCTCATGAACGGATGTGGAAATCACTCAATTCCGTGAAGATGCTTGTATGTGTGGATCTTGGAATGAATAGTAGAATCAAGGATTCTCTCACAAATGCATGGATCTATGATTTCCACAAATAGATATTTAATTTTTATATGCTTGATAACCTCATTGGAGAAGGAAGAGGAGAAGAATGGATGTATGGATTTTCTTTCTTACTTGTGAATTCCTCTACTTAGCCATCTTCAGAGAGAAATTCACATCAATGAGATAATATTGCCTTTTCTTGAATGGATCTTGAAGAAAAGGAGACTTGGAGATCCTAGATATGGTGCTTTTCTTTAAATCTTGAATAAAAATCCTCAATTATACAACTTGAATGCTTGAGCTTGAATTGATAAATTGCTTGCGTAAGGATTGTCATGTCAAAATGAGAGGAGAGGGTCTCCTTTAATACTTATTTTGGGATTCAAATTAATTCAAGGCCAACCATAGATCTGGGCCTTGGAATAAAATCATGGCATCAATCCTCGTTTAAAATCAAGGCTAAAAAATCCAAGAACAAGTATGCCAGTCAACTAGTTTCCAAGAACAATTCAACAAGTCAACATTTTCCATGCAAGATCACCTCAATTTTTTATGGAATATTGGGGGATGTGATAATATGTGGAGGGAGAAAATAAAAATAGGTGGGATCAAGCATAACAGACATTTGAACCTCAAAATCACCAAAATTGATTCTAATAGTTCCTAGAGCCTCCAATTATGGGTGTTAACTTTTTAGGATGATACATTTATCCCCCACTTTAGCAGGAGTAAGAGACAAACTGATACTCACCGTAAGGTAGGTTTGAATGCATAAGGATGATCTCATCAAGGGTGAGGAGACAAAGAAACATCAATCCCCCAAGTGACTCATGTCTTCATCAAATCTCAAACCAGGATAAGAGAGGCATCACTTGAAAGAGAAAGAAGGAAAGAGAGAGAAGGTGTGATCACTAGCCCAGTAATAGGTTTTCTTACTGTGAACCACACAAAAGAAAAATAATATAAAATATGGCATTTAATGGTCTAGAAAGTTGTGTTATGATAGTCAATCCATCAAAAAGGATCAGGCCTAATAAAATTTTTTTCTTAGGGATTTGAAAATAGAATGATCAGGCCTAAGAAAAGGATGTTTCCTTAGGGATCAAAGAAAAGGAGATCAAGCCTAAGGAAAGGTTGTCTCCTTAGGGATCAAAGAATAAGGATCAATCCTTAAGGAATTTTTTTTCCATTAAGTGATCCAATGAAAAAGGACAAACACAAGGAACATAACGTCTCCTTGGTCACCTGCAAGAGAGATACATTGCATGAAATCATAGTTTGTGTGTGAAAAATGTGAACCATAGTGCAGACTATATGTCCCCATGTTAAAGTGATAGAAAATGTCTCAATAGGAGCAATGAATTTAATTAAACATATAAGCATCTACAAGATATGTTTCCACTATGATATGCCCCCAAGAAAGGACAAATCAAGAGAAATAAGTACATGAAAAAAGAGAGAATGGAAATGATCTACCAAATCTGGGGTCAGTATGATCATATGATAATACATGAGATATTATATCAAAATGAAATGTCATCATCCACCAAAGGTAGTAGAACCACAAACACAATGGAAGAATAACATGTAAAAGTTGCAAACACGATTATTTTTTGGGTTGACATCACAAAGACCAAAAAGAATAGTTAGCTACTATTTTGTGTCATCCCCAATCAGACAACACAAAGGTACATTTATGAATAGTGGCACATGTATTACATAAAATGTAACAATATATCAAATAAGTGAGGTATAAATAGAAGAATTTTTACAATATTGTTATTCCTTTATCACCTTACGCCGATGGAGAATTAAGGGTAATTTAAATAAATCTAAACAAAACATATAATAGGAAACACATCACAAGAGAAGCACTTTATGAAAGGAAAATACATAGAATCCACCCCATAAGAGGAGCTAGTCAAATGTGTCACCTACCACCATATTGGTCAATATTGATTAGGGAAGGTGGGAAAGTCTCAAGAGGAGGAACATCAAGCATGATAGATGGAAAAATAGCTAGTTCCAAACAAGGACCATGATGTAAAGATAAGTCACTGTGTTTTTTACTAGGATTTATATATAATTATTGTGAAAATATTTTTGGAAAATCATGATCAACATCAATGGTCTCCTACATGTCATCATAATTTCTAGCATGAATATCATTGCTAGCATGAAAATCATCATCATCAAGAGTATCTTATTCATCTAGTATAATTGTAATAGAATCTAATATACACATAGAATTATCATGTTTGTTCAATTTTATTTTGTTCAAGTTCACTTCCTTCCTTGGATCGAGCATGGGTTGGTCAAAGGGAAGTAAAGAATGAGTAGGTGTACGAGGTGAAGAAATATTTTTGGAAGCACATTGATAGTCTCTAGCATGACGTATATACAATGACAGACACAAGTATGATGGTTACATTTTGTTTTTGTGGAAATTTGGTTTGGGTCAGGATAAATCTGATGTAGAGGGTTTGAGTTCTAGCAGCACCTTTACTCAATATGCTTCTTTCTCTCTCCTAACCATCCAATTTGGATCTCCAAGACCCTCACTATCAACTTATACTCCAAGGTATAGTTGATCTATTGAAGATTCCAAAGTTCCAAGGCTCAACTAGTCCAACTAGTTCTTCAATTACCTAGGCTTCTTTACTAGTCTTTCCCCTAGAATTCCAAACCCTTCCTTAGGATCTTCCCATACATCCTCTTAGACTCTTTTCTATGTTCTTAGACCATAAAAATTTCATTAGAACCCTTTCCCACACTTCTTCATGCTTTACCAATCCAATTGGTATCGAATTCACTAGGAGGCCTAATTGGCTTGTTTCCTAGTAGGTCAAAATTCACTAATTTAGGGCTTAAACACCCAACTTCTCAAAAAAACACCAAAAAATACCTTGAAAACATCCAAGGTATCTATCCATACTATCAGAAACTAAAACCTGACTCCTAGAAGCACCCACAACCCTAGTTTCCATCAGGCCCTAGTTTTTAGTCTATTAATTAGGCCTCTGGACCAGTCTTGACCAATTGTCCCCAATTTGGTCTTCAAAATTAGTTTCACCTCCTCCAAACTTTTGATCCTTTAAGGAGAATATTTGGGTCTTCTAAAAATGCCACTAAGTCTTTTCCCCAAGATCATGGGTGCTCGAACCAAATCCAACTTCACCCTGTCTAGGCTCACCTGTATTCAACAGTAAGCCATAGGGCTTCCCATTTGGTCTAGGAAATCCATTGAAAAATAAAAAATGAAAACAAAAACATTAATTATAGACTCTAACCCTATTTCCCCCATGGTTTTAGTCAATTCCACTTGTGGGTTCTTAGGTTAGAGCCATTTCTAACTCTGCAACACTATGAATGTCACTTGCAGACCAGTGACTTTAAAATTGATGTAACTTTATACTCCTATAACTTAAAAGAAATATAAAGTATGAAAAAGAAAGATATTTTAAAATATACACCCCCATGGGGTCCGATATCCTTTCCCAATCCATACACAACCGTACAGAATGAAAAAAGCTTTGTGAATCACAAGAATATAGTCACAAGCATCCGTACAGAAGTACCAAAAACAAGTTCTTCATTTCAAAACTTCATTAACCTTCCAAAAACATAAAATCAAAGCTCATAGACCAAGTATGAATAGTTACAACTTCTCTAACTTTATTTTTCAACTTCTTGTCAAGAAGTTGCAAAAGTTGCTCGAGCAACTTTTCAATGTCACTAGCAACTTTTGCATTTTGTACAATTTGACTTCTTTTGTCAAATTGATGGGCATGGTTGAATTATATGACCATAAGTAGGACATTAAAGGTCCTAAGACACACCCTAACACCAAGATACACAAAAATAACACATTTTGTCTTTCTAGGTGAAAATGACCATAATATCCCCCATGAGCTCATTTGACTCTTACAAACGTGGAAATGACCTCAAATTGGATCCACTCTAGTGGACCTTATTATCACTCACACCAAATACCTAACCTAACCCTAAATCACACCAAACACACCAAAAAAGGAGGTTCTTTGCACCATACTCCCCTAGGACAAAGAACTCAAGTCCCTTGAGTTAGGAGGTCTTCAATAGTGACCCCATGCTTCAGAATTTCCATCTCGGTCATCCAAGTGGCTTCAGTGTTAGGTAGGCCCTGCCACTTAACTAGATACTCCTTATAGATACCCTTCCTTGTCTTTTTGATCACCTTAGTGTCAAGTATACTATCTAATGATAGTGGGATTGGGTTTGGCAAATCCTTCACCCAATCATCATCTCCTAGATATCTATGAGTGGTTTGACCTATGTCTAGAGATGGTTCCTTATAGGGATACAATTCACAAACATTAAAGATTGGTGAAATGCTCAAATCAGGAGGCAATTCCACTTCATATGCATTCCTTCCATACTTGTGCAATATCTTCAAGGGTCCTATCTTCTTCATGAGTAACTTTGTAGGCTGTCCCTTGGGTAGTCTTTCCTTTTTGAGATAAGCAAGGACCAAGTCCCCCACCTTGAGCTGTAATTCAATCCTTGTCTGATCAACCTTGGACTTATACTTTTCCACTTGCTTTTGTAAAGTCTTGTTGACTTGATCATGAAGTTCTTTCATCTGTTCTGCAAATGAATCCCCTTGGGTACTCCTTTTTTCCTTCAAAATAAGATCCCTCAACTCTAAGATCCCTCTAGGATTGACCCCATATACTACCTCGAAGGGGATTTTACCACTACTCCTATTAATGGAGTCATTATAGGCAAATTCTTCCTGGCCTATGATGTGATCCCATGACTATCCATGTTGCTTAGTCAAGCATCTGAGAAAGTTTCCAAGTGACCTATTTACTACCTCCATTTTCCCATCTAATTGTGGATGGTAGGCTAAAGAGAAAGACAAGTTTGTACCTAGCATCTTCAAAAGGGTCCTCCAAAAGTGACCCAAAAACTTACTATCTCTGTCACTTACTATATTCAGTGGCAATCCATGGATCCTTACAATGTGTTTGAAGAATAGACCTACAATTTGGGAAGCATCATTGGTTTTATTACATGGAATGAAGTGAGCCATTTTTCTAAAATGGTCCACCACTACAAATAAACTTTCATGACCCCTTGTTGTCTTTGGTAACCCCAACACAAAGTACATACTTAGGCACTCCCAAGGCCTTTGGGGTATGGATAGGGGTTGATACAATCCACTGTTACTACTTTGTCCTTTAGCCCTCTGATAGATCTGACTTTTCTCTAAAAATTTGCTAACATATGACTACAACTTAGGCCAATAGTAAGGCCTCTTCACTTACTCCAGTGTCTTATCCACTCTAAAGTGGCCTCCCAAGCTTCCTTGGTGTTTCTCCTTCACAATATTCTCCCTCATTGAGAATTGAGGTATACACATGAGGTGTCCCTTAAACAATAGTCCTTCTTGTAACATAAACTCATTAAATTCCACCTTTAACCCCTGTTGGAACTTTACACATGCCTCATAGGCATCTTTGAAGTCTTTATCCTCTTTGTAGAGGTCTTTCAAGTCATTCAACCCCACACTCTGCAATTGTATCTCATGTATGGTTAATACTCTTCAGATAAGAGCATCTGAAACCTTGTTTCTAACCCCTTTCTTATGTTTGATGAAAAATGTGTAAGCTTGCAGAGATTCTACCCACTTTAGGTGTCTCTAATTCAGTTTTTCTTGCCCATTCAAGAAACTTAAAGCATGGTTATCAGTGTAGACCACAAATTTCGTAGGTAGGAGATAGTGTCTCCATTTTTTAAGGGCTTTTACCATAGCATACAACTCCAAATCATAGGTGGAGTACTTCTGTTTAGCGTCATTCAACTTCTCTAAGAAGAATGCCATAGGGTGTCCCTCTTGGCTTAACACTGCTCCAATGGCTAGCTTGCTAGCATCACACAACACCACAAATAGCTGATTGAAATTAGGAAACCTAAGGGTAGGTAATTCTTCTATTCTCTTTTTCAACATTTCAAATCCTTGGTCTTCTGCTATAGTCCATTTAAATTGACATTTGATTCCACCTTTGATAGTGTTGAAGATAGGGGCACATAAATGACTGAAATTTCTTACAAACTTCTTATAGTAGGAGGCCAATCCATGAAAATTCTAACATTCCCTATGGACCTAGGTGTAGGCCATTCCAAAATTGACTTAACCTTATCAGGGTCCATCTTCATACAACCATTAGCAACTATAAAACCAAGATAAACTAATTCAATTTTTAGAAACTCACACTTTTCTTGATTGATCATCAACTTATCTTGATGTAGCCTCCTCAAGACCATCTCCAAATTCTTCATATGCTCCTCCTTAGACCTTCTAAATATCAAAATGTCATCAAGATATACTATTACAAACTTACCAATAAAATCTGCTAACACTTCATTCATGAGCCTCATGAATGTGATAGGTGCATTAGTTAGGCCAAAGGGAATTACTAGCCACTCATACAACCCTTAATTGGTCTTGAAGGCTGTTTTCCACTCATCACCAAGCCTAAATATGATTTGGTGATACCCTGACTTCAAATCCACTTTGGAGAAATAACATGAAGCTCTTAAATTGTCCATCAAATCCTCAATCTAGGGCATTGGGAATCTATATTTGATTGTGATCTTGTTCATAGCCCTAGAGTCCATACACATCCTCCATTTTCCATCCTTCTTAGGTGAAAGAATAGTAGGCACAACATAGGGGCTCAAACTCTTCCTTATCAATCCCTTCTCCAACAGATCTTGAATCTATTTTTCTATCTCTGCATTTTGACTTGGTGTCATCTTATATGCTGCTTTGTTTGGAAAATTTTCTCTAGGTATGAGGTCTATCTGATGACTCACATCCCTCATGGGTGGTAATTCACTTGGAAAACCATTATCCACTATGTCATGGTACCTTTCCAACAGTGCCTATATCTCTGGTGGCATGTTGGATTTCTCCTTGGTCTCTTCCTTTGGCTTCACTATCATTGCACAACAAACTCCTTTCTCCTTCTTCATAGCTTTTAGAAACTCCTTTCCACTTAAAATCATCACACTGGTTCCCACATGCTTCTCTTCATTAATTTCCTACAATGGATCCATTTGAAACTTCTTCCCAAGCTTTGTGATTACATAATTGTTCTTTTCCCCATCATGAATAGCCTTCACATCATATTCCCATGGACGTCCTAAAAGAAGATGGCATGCATCGATGAGAAATATGTCACATAGGACCTTGTCCTTATACTCCCCTATTTCAAACTCTACCATGGTTTGTTCATCCACCACTATTTGTTGTCTCTTGTTTAACCATGAAACCTTATAGGGAGTGGTATGGGGTATCCTTCTTAATTTCAGTTTGTCAACCATCTCTATAGACATTATATTCTCAGTGGATCCAGAGTCCACTATCACTTTGAAAACCTTCCCATGAGACCTACAAGTTGTCTTAAACAAATTCTTCCTTTGAGGTGGCTTTGTGGTACTAGGAACCTTCAACAAAGTTCTTCTTAGCATTAGATTCTCTCCATCCATTACTCGCCCTACCTTAGAAATGGGAGAAGTGACACTTTGTGTATCATCTTCTTGTACCAACTAATTTCTCCTATCTCCCATAGAAGATGAGGTGGCCTTTTCAAGACATCTACCCATTGTGTGACCCACTTAATTGCAGTTATAACATCTGCCAGTGAGACTAAATTAGATCTTCCTTGAGACTAAAACCTACTCTTGGTGGTCCTCTTCCTCTGTATCCCCCTCTTTGAAAAGACCCTTTGAAATAATTACCCCCACTGTTATCCATAGAATGATTCTCCTCTAGTCTATTTGGGCTTTGTCGTCTACCAAAATTACTCCTTCCTCTGAATCCTCTGTTATTTTTACCACCTCTTCCTCTTTGATGGAAGTCATTCCTCCTTCTAGCCTTATCCTCTTCTCTCAAGGCTAACTGAAAACACTTGTGCATAATTTTAGGTGCCATCATGCTAATTTCATCTTGTATCCCTTGTCTTAAGTGATTGAGATACCTTTCCACCTTATCCATTTCTTCTTCTTGTCTTCTAGCCCATAGGATCAATTTTTGGAACTCCTCAGTGTAAGCAGTCACTATCATCTCCTTTTGTCTCAAATTCTACAACTTTTGATACATCTAAATCTCATAGTCAGTAGGCAATAATCGTGGCCTTAATATGATCTTCATCCTCTCCCAAGAAACAATCTTCTTCTTTCCACTGGTTACCCTATCATCTTGCATCATGTTCCACCACACCAATGCAGATCTTTTGAGTCTAGCCTTGGCATAGCTAACTCTCTTTTCCTCTGATACTTCCTTGTAATCAAACTGGTTGTCTATGGCCTCTAACCAATTTAGTAACTCCTCACCATTCAAGCTGCCACAGTAGTAAGGTATATGTTCCATACTATCCTTGTTAATGGACTTAAAGGCATCCAAGAATACCTTTTGATCTTTATCCATCTCAGGTTCCTTACCTTTGTTAGATGTCTCTTCTGACTGACTTTCATTATCTTCATCACTCTCATCTCCCCATTCAGTGATCTTCATTTTACTCTTTGTCTTTTTCAAGTTAGCTTTTGCCAATAGTTCTTGGACCAAGTCCACTATGTCATCCTTACTCATTGCCTTGGGTGGCTTTCTATCAACCTTGTGGCTTCCTACTTCTTCAAATATACACCAAACTATTAAGTTATGGCTCTGATACCACTTTGATGCAGAGGGTTTGAGTTCTAGCAATTCCTTTACTCAATATGCTTCTTTCTCTCTCCTAACCATCCAATGGTAACCCCCCTTTGGATTCTTCTCCAATGTGGATCTCCAAGACCCTCACTATCAACTTCTCCTCCAAGGTATAGTTGATCTATTGAAGATTCCAAAGTTTCTAGGCTCAACTAGTCCAACTAGTTCTTCAATTACATAGGCTTCTTTACTAGTCTTTCCCCTAGAATTCCAAACACTTGCTTAGGATCTTCCCATACATCCACTTAAACTCTTTTCTATGTTCTTGGCCCATACAAAGTTCATTAGAACCCTTTCCCACACTTCTTCATGCTTTTCCTATCCAATTGGTATTAAATTCACTAGGAGGCCTAATTGGCTTGTTTCCTAGTGTAAGGGAGAAAATAATGTTAATAGAATAAGAGTGTTTTGATAATCAATTCAATTATCAACTTACATTTAATGTTTTAGAGTGGAGGGATAAATAAGACATTCCCCTTTATTATCAAATGCACAAAGGAAGGATCCAATTTGATCAACCCAAAAAGGATCAATGCATAAATGAATCAATCTATTGGAAATAAGAATAAAGGAGATCCTAGGTTTCCCTCTTAAAATGTGTGCAAATAAATGTAAATGTGTGATAGATTTAGAATGATTAAGGATTTGAATTGAAATGGATAGGAGAAATACACTAACCTTGAAATATTGCAGATTAAAGAATGCAATTTTTTGAGGTTTGTACTCTATTTTTGGAAAATCTGAAGTATGATCTGGAACAAAAACACAGAGACGAACAAAACCAAAAAATATTTTCCCGATCCGAAACCATCTTGAGAAAAAGGTCAACCTTGAACCACAAATGTCACCCCTAGCCCAATAATCTCGACCCTGACCTACACAGGTCCGACAAAAAATCTGTTCATAGATCCTGATAGTTCACTGAAAAGGGTATCCAGATCTGAGTTCAAATCCACAGTCCCACACCTATACCTGCAAGAAAAAGAGATTTTTTTGTTGGGGGGATGGGTATTCCTTAGTCAAACCATGATTTAGGAATTAACCTTGAAATCAATAAAGTATAGAATGCTAGCAAGTAGTAGAATTGAATCTAAGAATGAAGCTATGATATTGAATAGATATGTGATTGCAATTCAAATGTAAGTAAGTATGTAAATATGAAAGATTGGACTCAATAGAAACCATAAAAATCCATGATTGTATGCTTGGAATCCACCTTGAAGAGATGATGAAAGAGTCTTGAGGATGCACAAAGGATCTTGAAGGAAGATCACACCATCATGATGGATAGATCTAGGGCTTGAATGATAAATCTTGATTGCTTGAACCAAATCCCTTCAAATTCTTGAAATATTGAATCCTTGATCTTCAATGGAGAACTTGAATGATTGAGAGGAAAACTTGAACACCTTGACAGCTTGAGAACATGTAGAACAATGGATGCTTGAACCTTTTTCTTCTTGACAAAATCTTTGTTAGAGCTTATTGGACTTAGAAGACTTAGAGAAAATGAGAGGAGAAGGCTCCCTTTTATATGAAACTAGGGAAAAATATTCTAAGGAGGCTGACATAGGATAATTAAATTCCCATTAAAGTCTTTACCCCTAGGAGATGACCTATATTAAATATAATTTAGGAATAATCACTTTGGAACCCGAAACAACCGACCTAGAAGCGGGATTTAACTTTTTCAAAGACTAACATCTGGAAACTGTGGGACCCTGAGATTTTGATCCTGGGTCAAGGTCGAGGTTGACCTTGACCTAGGTCATGGTTGAGGTCAACCTTGAACTAGGTCAGGTTTGCGGTTGACATAGACCTAAAAGGTTGACCTTGACCCTGAGGTCAAAGATCTCAGATCTACAGTCTAGGATGCCAAAAACAAGCTGGAAAGAAGTGGAAAGTGGGGCAGAATAGGGGGAAAGCTAGGTCTAAATTAGGAACCCATTCAAGGTTCTTGACATGACACCAAACCACTTACTCGGAAGGCTAAACTAGTCTACCATGGAAGTGCTTCCATTTTCCAACTATACATTTAGCCCCCACTTTAGCAAGAGTATAGACATCGAACATGCTCATGGTAATGTTAGAAGAAAGACTCTGGTGGATCACAATGAGGTGGAATATCACTAAGTCAAGGACATGAGCCCTTAGACTAAGGATTCTAACTCAAAAATACATGCATAAAGATCAGAAAGTAAAGAGCAATCATTCATAGAAAACATACATGACTACATAAGCAAGATAAGAGCAACACTATAGATATCACAACCTCATGATCTAATCCTACTAGCATGAAAGAGAAAGAGAGAAAAGAGAAAAGTGATTACCTCACCTAGTAAGATGACCACCTTACTATGAATCACCAAGGAGGGAGAGCCCAATAGGTTCACCCATAAACTGTGCTTGTAATTGTAATGTGTCTTCTAACAACTTTTGAAAATATTCATGGATCCACATTCTTGTATCACTATGGAATATAAAATGTGTGTCCATTCAGGATTTAGCAACTTATGTGTATTACCTTTCAAGGATTTAGCATATCGTAAAATAAAAAGGGTGCGTATCTATTCAGGATGTAGCAACTTGTGTGCGTTACCTTCCAAGGATTTAGCATGTTGTAAAATGTAAACAAATGTAAACTATAGTACAAGGGAGATCCTATATATGCCCCCCTCCTTATCATGAATACCCACTAGGTAGGATAAGGAAGAGAAAGAGGATACCTACTTCACAAGGTAAGGAGATATCCAGCTTAACAACAATGTATACCATAGTCTTAGCGAAGAGTATTGACCCCTTACATCTAAGAGCATAGATAATCATGAATTGGATATGTCACTTATGGATAAAGGATCCTCAAAAAGGAAGAGATCTTTATCAATAAGAGCCCCAACGTAGAGGAGTGCTTAGGATAAAATGTCATCTTCTAAAGAAAAGAGGGACCCAAGATTCAATCATCAAGCCCCCTGTAATCAAGAGGAAGAGGAATCTTAGGATGAAGGAATGAAACTCTAACCCAAAGCAAGAGAAAGAGTTTATAAAGAACATAATTTGAAAAATAAAGAAGAGGTGATGAACTAGGACAATTACCTCTCAAATAAGAGGGTATCCATAGCCAAAACCTAAATCTTTATAAGGAAAATGATGTTGTTGAATAAAAAAATGCCACTAAGCTAAGGAAAGAAGATCCTTAGATAGAGGAAGAAGAAGAATACCTTTCCCCCCAGTGATGGATGCAAGGGATATATCAAATTATATCAAGAGATGTTGAAAAAAGAGATATCTTTAAAAAACCAATGTCTTAGAAAAGATATCATGAGTGAAGGAAGTAAGTGCCAAAATAGAAAAATTGTAAGAATGTAGAAAGAATAACCAATTATACTCAAAACAAAATTCATGATAAGAGCATAATGGATCCTATAAGATTGGAAGAGAATACCTCTTGCCCCCTAGTTAAGAGACAAGAGGAGAAAAATATTCTAATTTGTAGAAGAATGAGGGGAATGCCCTATGTCAAAATTATGAAGAAATTGTAGTACTATACGAGAATGAGATATAATTCCTGAAGCAACTCTTTCTCTAACATATAGCTTGAAATGCACACAATCAGAAAGTAAATGTTTATTACTGTAGTGGAAAGGATATTTGTACTTGGATAGAGCATTTTTTGGAATAGGTTTAAAGATTTCTTTCTTAGAATTCATTAACTGGACATATACCTTCTTGGCCACGTCTTGAAGAGTATCAGGGTGGTCTAAGGTGGGTGTTGGAAGAAGAATATGAAGAGGAGGATGATAGTTAAGATCAGCATCCTCAAATTGAGAAGGCAGGAAGCCTAGACCATGCCTATCTTGTAAAGCTTTAGCAGGAGGTATTTTTCATGGTGATTATAAGAGAATGTTGAAAAATGTAAGATATCAATATATATATATATATATATATAAAGTTGTTAAAGATGAGCCAAACCTTGCGATGGAAAAGTCTACCTAAAAGAAAGTTATAATTGAGAGGTCCAGGAATAACATGAATAGGTGTATTGAGAGTAACCGAACCAACCTTAACAGGTAGCGTAATAATGCTCAAAGTTCACTTTGCAATATTATCAAATCTACGAATAGGGACATTATTAGTTTGAATAATTGTAAGATTGGTTTTAATTGCCTTAATCATATCCATGCTAAAAAAATTAAGCCCAGATCCATTGTCAATTAATGTTCTATGAATGATACTCTGATTAATAGGAACAACAACTATAAGAGCATCATATTGATTCTGCACCTCAAAAGAAGATAAATCATCATTGGTAAACACAGAAGGCATAGTATGCATGCATTCCAAAAAGGAATTAATATTCTCTTGGTTAAGAGATGAAGTAGGAAGGTTAGATAAAGATTTTTTCAATGCCTCATGGTATGTCAGAGAAGTTTGAAGCAATTTGGGAGTAGCATGTAATTGTTCAACTAAGTCATACTCCTTAAAGGAAGATGGAAATCTAGGTGCTTGAGGAAGCAACATATGAGAAGGAGATAAAGAAGCTGGAATAGTAGGTTGATAAGCATGAGGAATGAAATCTGTGTTATCAAAGAAATCCAAAGGATCTCTAGGTTTAGGATATAACATTCTAGGTGCATTAATGTTGCAAATAGTGGAACAGGAAGGTAACCATGCACACACCCTATGGTAAAGGTCAATTGAAGAGGTTATAGAGGAGGATAAAATAGGAATAGGATCAATGAAGATCACATTCAAACAATTTTCATCCTCACTACCATGTACCTCATTAGGGGATCTATCCTCTTTTGTAATAAAATCCTCATCAAAGTATTCAAAACAAAAATCATACATTTTGAACAAAAAGTAATACTACAAGCATGAAAAATGTAAATGTTTTTGTATTTTTAAAATAATTTTGTGATTTTATGATTTTTTTTTTTGAAATATAAATGCAAGAAAAAGAAACCTACTTCTATGTTCATGCAAGATCTAATATGAGATGTAAATCTAACACCAAGGAAAAAGAAAGTGTTGTCTATCACGGGTTTACCAAAATGTAGGGAGAAAATGATGTTAATAGAATAAGAGTGTTTTGATACTCAAATAAATTATCACCTTACATTTAATTTTTTAGAGTGGAGGGATAAATAAGACATTCCCCTTTATTCTCAAATGCACCAAGGAAGGATCCAATTTGATCAACCCAAAAAGGATCAATGCATAAATGAATCAATCTATTGGAAATAAGAATAAAGAAGGAGATCCTAGGTTTCCCTCTTAAAATGTGTGTGAATGAATGTAAATATGTGATAGATTTAGAATGATTAAGGATTTTAATTGAAATGGATATGAGAAATACACTAACCTTGAAATATTGCAGATCAAAGAATGCTATTTTCTGAGGTATGTACTCTATTTTTGGAAAATCTAAAGTATGATCCAGAACAAAAACGCAGAGACAAACAAAACCCAGAAATATTTTCCTGATCTGACACCGTCTTGAGAAAAAGGTCAAACTTGACCCACAAATGTCACCCCTGACCCAATAATCTCGACCCTGACCTGCACAGGTCCGACAAAAAATCTGTTCGTGGATCCTGATAGTTCACTGGAAAGGGTATCTAGATCTGAGTTCAAATCCACAGTCCCACACCTGTACCTGCAAGAAAAAGAGATTTGTTTGTTTGGGGGGAGGGGTTTTCCTTAGTCAAAATCCAATTTAGGAATTAACCTTGAAATCAATAAAGTATAGAATGCTAGCAAGTAGTAGAATTGAATCTAAGAATGAAGCTATGATATTGAATAGATATGTAATTGTAATTCAAATGTAAGTAAGTATGTAAATATGAAAGCTTGGA
>MU227232.1:801863-834309 GCA_018584345.1 Thuja plicata | reverse complement strand
ATCTTGAAGGAAGATCACACCATCATGATGGCTAGATCTAGGGCTTGAATGATAAATCTTGAATGCTTGAACCAAATCCCTTCAAAGGCTTGAAATATTGAATCCTTGATCTTCAATGGAGAACTTGGATGCTTGAGAGGAAAAATTGAACACCTTGATAGCTTGAGAACATGTAGAACAATGGATGCTTGAACCTTTTCCTTCTTGACAAAATCTTGGTTAGAGCCTTTTGCACTTAGAAGACTTAGAGAAAATGAGAGGAGAATGCTCCCTTTTATATGAAACTGGGGCACAATCTTCTAAGGAGGCTGACATAGGATAATTAAATTCCCATTGAAGCCTTTACCCCTAGGAGAGGAGATATATTAAATTTAATTTAAGAATCATCTCTTCGGAACCCAAAATAGCAGACCCAGAAGTGAGATTTAACTTTTTAAAAGATCGACATCCGGAAATTGTGGGACCCTGAGATTTGGACCCTGAGTCAAGGTCAAGGTTGAAATTGACCTAGGTTAGGGTCAAGGTCAACCTTTACCTAGGTCAAATTAAAGGTTTACATAGACCTAAAAGGTTGACCTTGACCCTGAGGTCAAAGATCTCAGATCTGCAGTCTAGGATGCCAAAAATAGGCTGGAAAGAAGTGGAAAGTGGGGCATAACAGGGGGAAAGCCAGGTCTAAATCAGGAACCCATTCAAGGTGCTTGACATTACCCCAAACCACTTACTCAGAAGGCTAAACTAGTCTACCATGGAAGTGCTTCCATTTTCTAACTATACACCTAGTAGGTCAAAATTCACTATTTTAGGGCTTAAACCCCCAACTCCTCCAAACATCCCCAAAGAAGACCTTGAAAATATTCAAGGTATCTATCCATACTATCAGAATCCAAAATCCTAACTCCTTGAAGAACCCACAACCCTAGTTTCCATTAGGCCCTAGATTTTAGTCTATTAATTAGGCCTCTAGACGAGTCTTGACCAATTGTCCCCAATTTGGTCATCAAACTTTGTTTCACCTCCTCCCACCTTTTGATCCTTTAAGGAGACTCTTTAGGGATTCTGAAAATGCCACTAAGTCTTTTCCCCAAGATCATGGGTGCTTGAACCAAATCCAACTTCACCATCTCCAAGCTCACCTATATTCAACAGTCATCCATAGGGCTTCCCATTTGGTCTAGGATATCCATTGAAACAAAAAAAATGAAAACAAAAACATTATTTACAGACTCTAACCATACTTCCGCCATGGTTTTAGTCAATTCGATTGGTGGGTTCTTAGGTTAGAGGCATTTATAACTCTACAACACTGTGAATGTCACTTGCAGACCAGTGACTTTAAAATTAATGTAACTCTCTACTCCTATAACTTCAAAGAAACCTAAATTATGAAAAAGTAATTTATTTTAAAACTCTACACCCTCATGGGGTCTGATCTCCTTTCCCAATCTGTACACAACTATATAGAATGAAGAAAGCTCTATGAATCACAAGAATATAGTCACAAGAATCTGTACAAAAGTACCAAAAACAAGTTCTATAATTCAAAACTTCATTAACCTTCCAAAAACATAAAATCCAAGCTCATATATTGAGCATGATCACTTACAACAGCTCTAACTTTATTTTGCAACTTCTTATCAAGAAGTTGCAAAAGTTGCTCGAGAAACTTTTCAATGTTGCTAGCAACTTTTGCATTTTGTGCAATTTCAATTCTTTTGTCAACTCGATGGGAATAGTTGACTTCTATGACCATAAGTAGGACATTCAAGGTCCTAAGACACACCCTAACCCCAAGATACACAAAAATAACACATTTTGTCTTTCTATGTCAAAATGGCCATAATATCCTCCATGAGCTCATTTGACTCTTACAAACATGGAAATGACCTCAAATTGGATCCACCCCAGTGGACCTTATTTTCACTCACACAAAACACCTAACCTAACCCTAAATCACACCGAACACACCAAAAAGGTAGGTGCTCTACACCAAAATCAACATTGGACCCTTTTCTTCTTGAAGAAGAAGAATGGAAGGAACCACACTAGGCTAAGAGATCACATGAGGAGTATGTGTATAAGATATGGGAGGTGGAACAAAAACATATATAGGATGTGTAGGAATAAGTCCACATCTAGGGAAAATAGATGGAACATCTTTGGGTTTGATAAATTGACAAACCTTTTGGACCTTGTAATCTTGATAAGATCGGAAGAGATAATTAGGAAGAGCTTGAATTGATTAAGGTGTGGAAGGACAAAAGAAATAAAGGTCAATTGATCCTTGAGGCATTTAAGGATGATAAATACTATGGTTAACAATCATGATTTCTCCATTATGAGGAAATTTAAGACATTTATGAATAAGAGAATCCATGGATTTCATGGAGGTAAGACAAGGAAGACCCAGTTTGATTTGAAATTCACACACTCACATAACATTGTTCTTTAAATGGTAATTTGATGCATGTGTATGTTTTTTTTATATTAAATGTGTCTGTTTCAAATGTGTGTTTACATTAATTTCCATGTTTGCAAAAATGAAGTGCTTGTTGCATTATATGAGTGTTATGGCAACAAAGTTAGAATGCCTTTAAGAATTGCAAATATCCTACGTGTAAAATTTTGGTAAGAAAGGTTAATTTCTAGTTCTATTTGACTGTATTGTCTTCAATAACTATTAGTGAAAATTAGATAGCATCTAGTTGGAAGACAAATATTGAAAAATCTATTATAACTTTTGTTGATCATATTTTGATAGGATGCTAAATTTTGATGAAGCATTGGGGATGATGCATTGTCTAAGGGGAGAAGGACGTCACAACCCAAATTTATTATTAAATAAATTGATTTTTGAATTTTGATTTAACGCATTTTAAAACTTAATTAAAAAGATGACATGCAAAAAAGATAGGATAGGCAATGATTGTCACTTATATTGGAAATGGAGAATCACTCTATTTTGGGAAAGATAAACATTTGGGAGGAACCTTGGGATTTATTACTGGCACCAGTACGAGACTTATAGGGGACCATTCATTCTATATAAAAAAGGGGCAGATGGTCTCCACTCAAAGTGCCTGATATTTAGTTTTTTAATTTACTCATTTTGGGGAGGGAAGTTCATGGTTGGGGAAAAGGAAGCCGCGAAGGTATGCTTTTCATGGATGCATGGTATAGGGACTCTCAAAAAACCAATGAAGTCAATATAAGGAAATGAAGAAATGGACTGGGAATAGAACCCATGCAAAATAAAATGTATACACAGGAATGTGTTATTATAGGTATGTATCATTATGCTAAAAATGAGATCGTAAGTGAACATTATGTGTGGTTTGCAAAAGATCATAAGTGAACATTATGTATGTTTGCATCACATTTTGCACAAATTGATTTTGTTTAGGACATGAGAACACACTAACATGATCTCTTGAATTGAAAATTTTATGCTTTGGCATTCCTTGAATCATATTTTCCCTTCTAGATCCTAATCTAATTTGCATGTCTAGGTGCACATTCCCCTCCTGGGAGACTGAGAGATCTTTAGTTTGGATGATGTTTATGAGAGTATTTATTCATGTAATATATCACTAGATCCTCCGTAGTGATAAATATTTCTCTTGGCATTCAAATGGGTTGTAATTGTATCCTCCCATTTATATCTCCTCCCAAACTCATACATATTTAGAGTACATGGGAACAGGGGTCTGTATGTTGACATTTGAGATCATTGTAGGTTTTCCAAGGATTGTGTTTGGGCTCTTTGGTGAGGATGTACCATGATTGGAAGGGGACTTTCAAGCATGTTGTACATGTGTTCCACCTACTGCTAAATATAATTATCTGGAAGACTAATCTAAATATAATTGGACACAAACCTTTTGACTGTTCTTGTATATATTTTGTGCATGTGTGTCAAATTTAGCTTAGCACAGTGAGAAGAGGAGAATGCATTATTACTTTGAGAATGTATTATTACTTTTTTGGCTAGTTCACATGAGTAATCATCCCTTGTATAACCTTTAAAGGAAAGATGTTAATATTTCAACCTGGGGATATTTACCCCAAATCCTATTCCATATGGGCAAAAATTTTATGGTATAAAATCCTTACAATATTCTCAAGATAAATGTATGGCCTATAGTAGTTTAGTTCTTTTTAAGACTGCATAGATAGATCATAAAGAGATTTCAATATTAATGTCACGTCCCAATATTTCTCGCTTCCTAGTTGGTTGGACAACTAAATCTATGAGTACCGTCAATTTAATGGGTGTGCATGATAATTCTAGTTTGTTGTAAAGATTGTAAGATTAGAGAATTTTCAGTTGTTGTGTTCTCTAAATAATGTACATGGTGAACAATTAAAGATTTGAATATACTCCATGTTCATGGACCTATCCATTCTATAGAAAAAAAGGGTCCTGCATCATAGTTTTATTTTTACTAACATACTTTTCTTTAGCCAATGAGTGTGTTAGCCCTATCAAAAATTTCCATGGTTCCAAGGTTTTACTTTTGTTTTTGTAGTGTTTTAGGTCTTTGGTTCTTAAACCCTTGGTTCATTTTCATGCAAAAAACTATAACTCCATAATTCCTATTATATTTTTGAGTTACTTTTTGGGATCACTTAAATGACTTAAGTCTCATGTCCTTTAAGTCATCGTCGGTGGGGCCAACCTTATTATTCCTTTAGCCCTAGTGGGGTTTAATTTTTCCTAAGTCTTATGTCCTTGACATACTTAAAATGCTTTGCATCTGTCGAGAAGGTCTATCTTAATCCTACGATGAGTGTGAATCCTTGATCGCCAGATGAAGACACTTTCTGCTTCAAGGTATCGCGACATGGTGCTGCCTGTTTATCCTAAGACTAGGAGGTCAACATCCTCAAAAGCATGTAGCAGAAGGTTTGTGAACTATCAGATTGATTTCATCTAGCGGTTGGCACTTTCCCACTAACACATGATGCACAAGAGTTAAGTCTTCAAGGAATTACGATAAGAGGATAGGTGGAAAGTGCGGGCCTAAGCTCATATAAAGGAAAATTTAATCAACTGTCAGATTATTTTCACCCAATGGTTGGAACAAATCCTTGAAAGGAAAGATGACTGATTTTTATTGTTCAAGGCATCACGTCGTGATGCCAAGTGTCCTACTTAGATCAAAGAAGAAGGAAAGTTGATGGGACTATCAGATTTATTTTCATCACATGGTGTGCATGATTCCACTATACCAAAGACGCAGTCTGGTTATCCATTGTGGGTTCACAACATTGTGACACATAGAAGTTGGCTGGACCAGGTTATGACTACAGTTAAGTTAAAGACATGTTAGATTAAAATGTGTCCAACGGTCAACATGATCATGTGAAGAAAAGATGATCTTTGGTTAGTCTTTAAACCTTTGCGACTGCTTGACACATGTCCATCCTGGTTAGTGGGACCTGCAATTTTGAAGCCAGGGGTGGGTTAACAGGAAGTTTAGTTGATTTTCATTAGATGGTCAGTACTTTCCCATAAAGTGAAGATTCTCAATAGGAATTCATCAAGGCATTATGACAAATTGACGTGTGTCCAGATCTGATCGTTGGCTCACGGGTAACTTGAAAATGATCTACGGTTGTGTTATAAAGTTGATTTAAAGTTTAAATATGGGCCACCAATGATGAATTTCATGCCAAGTGTAGCCATTGGAGTGGATTTTAAAATTTTAAAATTATTTTCACCAGGGTTTCAAAGCGGTGGATTGTTTCATTTGTCATTTGTTGTAGAGCACTTAACTGATGGATTTGATCTTCTGGGTCATGTCTATATAGCTGTTGGATTCTGTATGAGGGAAAGTTGGGCGGTTTTGAATGCATTTATACATAGAATTTCTCCTTAGGGATTTTAAAATAGTTTTTTAATTAGTTTAAAACTCTTGTTCTCTGCTTTTCTATTCTTGACCATTAATGAAGGGTCATTTCCAGAATTATATAAAAAGAGATTAGGTTGTGGCCGATATTTTCAAGAAAGGTTAGTTGGTGTTCTGCAATTGTGAAGGGCTAAGCCTTCCTGGGGTAATTAAAGAAGAAGACATTCCACTCATTTTTCCTCCTATAAGGATTTTTTCTTCAGCTTCCCAAGATGGATGGCGCACAGATTCAATTTTTCAATGGGATGAATTAAAGGAAGGTTTAAACTTTCTAAAGAGAGAGTTGCTTGGTTGTTGAAATGAATTAAATTCTTTTGTCATGTAATGTTCTAAAATTGATTAACCCTAACCTTAAATGATCCAAATCTTGTTGTAGTCCTTGATCTATAAAAGGACTTCTGAGATCATTTAGAAGGGCTAGAAACTTGGGGAAGTAACATAAAGCATTTTAAATTGTATATTGTTTCCAGTGAGTATAGCAAATGTATATCTAGTGAGTGTTAATATAAAATAGAAGGTTGCAGATCTTTTGGATTTGTTGAACAGGTGTATGTCTTGAAACACTTTAAAATAGAAACTTGATTCATCATACTTAATACAATATATCATATTTAAGTCTCTCCTTGGTTCTTACCTCTTGAATTATGAATTTTATGATTCATTGCATGGAATTTTTCCATGTATATGTCATTAGTCCTTAGTTTTGATCTAAGATCAAATAAAATAATTCTTTGGATATGACATAGGTTCATTTGGTTTATCTACTTAAGGATCCTATTGTATGTGATAAAACCTACTTGTCAAACAAGATCACTCAAACATGCAAACAACAAAGATTAGTCATTAGGAATCACAAATAAGTTAGCATATTCAAATGAAAGCTTGAAACAAATGGGTTTACACCACAACCTCCGATGAGCCAAACAAGTGCACCCAAGCCTTGTTGATTTTCTCTTAGAGATATTTGTGGGTGTGCTCTCCCAACACAATATTAGAAATCCCACTAGATTGATGGATGAAAGCTAAAATGCATACTAATGGATACAATGAAGAGCTCAAGAACAAGTATTAGGAAATTGTCTCAAGCATTCATCAAATGATGAGAATGAATATACAAAAATACACTAACATGCTATGCAAGATAAATTGAAACTAGAACTAGATTCATTTCCATTATACCTAAGATGTGATTTCTAGATTTCTTAAGAACAAAAATATGAAAATGCACTTTAAAATTCTAGCACTAAACTAGCATGATAACAATGCATAAATGAGAGATGATTTGCTATTTATAGTTTTTTTGGAGGAGAGAAAGGGCTTGGATGAGGTGGATCTCATGTGACATCCACATAGGTGCCACATGAGGGACACATAAGCCATGCAAGAGGCCAACTTTGCTCACACATGTGTGAGCAACTTTTGATGTGATGGGTAAAGGTTTACTTAAAGTACACATGTGAAGGATCTTGTAAGAGGTGTAAGAGTTTTAGTCCAATGAAACACTTTTAGAAAGTGTAAGAGGGTGCCATCATGGGTGTAAGAAACCTTGTTGGCACCAAATTAGGATTATTTGGAAAAGTCAATTTTTGGAAATTTGCTCACACATGTGTGAGCGAATAATTAGGACTACTTTGTGTAAGAATCAAGAAATTAGCCTAATTAACCCTAGTTAATTAGTAAGTAGGTTTATTTGGTGAGAGTGAAGTGAGGCAGGGTAGGATGTAGCTTCAAATTAGTTTAATCCAAATTAAATTTAGATTAATTATAGTTTAGTAGAATTAAGTCATGTGGAGGAATAAATAAATTTAAAGTTTATTTAAAAGGGATTAATGGGGGGTAATGTATATAAATAAGATTTAATACATTAAAAGGGGATTTTAAATAAAATTTAAATACTAAGGAAAGTGAATCGTATTTAATTAAATAAATAGAAGAATATAAAAAATAAAATTAATTAATTAAAATTAATTATAATGCTATGGGAATATTAATTAAATTAATATAAGGACGATTTTAGTCATCTACATTTTGCCCCTCTTTGATGCGGCGTCGGAAGTGGCATCTTGTCAAAGAAAAGAAAATAAGATGCCCCAGAAAGGTTAGAAAAACCTAAGGCAACGAGAGTGGAGGAGTGTGCCCCCTCGAGAAAATAATACGAAAAAATAATTTTTTTAATAAAATTTTCTTGAAAAAGGCAGGAAAAGAGGGAAAGAAGACCAATTGCATGGTGTGTCCAAAAGAAAATGGAGGAAAAATGGGGACCAAAGCGGGAAACGAGGAGAGGGACATAGAAATAGTCCACCGGGGCCCAAAGAGAAGTCACTTTCACTCACAAAGAGCAAAAAAGATAGAAGAAGAGAAGAGTGATGGAAGCAGAGTGAGAGTGTGTGTAGCTTGGGGAGCGAGTTAGGATCCATCAGTGACCTGCGGATGCTGGAGCACTGGTGAGTAGATAGAGATGACCAGAGTACAGGGGGAGCTAGCAGCAGAGACAACTCAGGGGATAGTTCTTAGAGGGCACTAGATCTTTTACAGGTGTAACTCTTTTTCTTGTAGCGCAACCTTGATGTGACAATATACTAATGTACTTAAAATACAAACTCTTATTTAATACAAAAGCAATGCTAATTGATGAGGGTATTAGATAATATCTAGGGATACCTATTATCACCTCCTTATTTTTTGAGATCCACTAGCTCAGGTAGGTATTACCTATGTATGATTATTGATTTGCAATATCTTTTAAGTGGATTATCTTCCTACTACAATGTAGAACTGTCTTTTAATGGGTCAACAAGTAAATGACTATGCAGAAGACCATAAATATCCTGACACAAAGCTTAATGACCCACACTAGTGTCTTGACAACAACAATTAGTAAGGTAATAAGGATTCTCATCCTTCTTCTTTTTTAGTTCTTATGAACCCTAGGAAGGATAACCTAATTTGATTCTCTCTTAAAGGAATTAGTAAAATGAATTGTATTCCTTTGAAAAACAATTAATTGAATGGAATGTATATATTTGAAGTGTGAATGATTTGAATATTTAAAATATTGGTTGGATAATTATCAATCACTTATCCAACTATAAAACTAGTGCCTTAACCTTGGGCTATGAGTCAATATCTGGTATAACTCCAAAGTAAGGTGATTAACAAAATATATGCAAACAAAGATAAAATGCCTTACAAATTTCCCTCTCTCTACAACTATATCATCAGATCCTTAAACTATTGTTAAGCTCTCTAGAGTCACTTGAAATGATTAATCCTTCCTTGAAGGAGCTTACAAATGACTGCACAACCACCTTGTGATCAGTATGCCTAAATGCCTTACAAATAAACATACAAGAGCAATAACAGTAATGAAAAGAGACAATCAAAGATGCAGAACAAAGATTGAAACTATTTGTATTAAGTTCTTAAAGCTTAAAATACATATAGATAGACAAATAATACAAAGTCTCAGGAAAATTTTAGTAGTCTGCCTTGTAATATATTTCATTGATTTTCAATTATAGCTTACAATCCTGTTTTCAGATCTCTTCCAATCAGCCAACCCTTTATAAAATGATAGGAGAAAACTATTTATAGGCCTAAACCATCTTGGAATCCTTAAGATAAGGTTGCTACAAGCTTTGGATGGTTTAGAATACCTAACCTTAAAAATATAGAAAGAGACAAAAGACAAGAAAACACCAAGCGATGGGAGGAAGAAAGTGAAGAATAAGATTTGATATTTCTTTGTCTTCTTGTCGATGTCGAAACCTTTGTCTGCATATGTTTAGGATAGAATCTAATAGTTATAATAAGATTTAGTGACCGCCAATTCAGGATAACTTAAACTAATCTCTTCAAGATTGCTAACCTTCCTATGCTCATAGAACAGGTGCCATGGGTCCCCTTTACTCTTCATCCATGACCTCCAAGTCAACTATGACAGGCTTCTTTTCTTGGGATTTTTCATGATGTCCCATGCTGTCACATCCTCCTCTTTAGGCCACTCAAAATTCTAAATACTCTCAAGCTAAGCGTTCTTCCTTTCCCATCTATCATTTGTTATGCTTTTAACATCAGTGATGAATTTATTGCAATCAACCTTTTCTTTTATTGCTTCATCTAGAATCCTATTGTATCTCTCCATATCTAATTCTCCTTGATTAGATATATAAATGTCCTTATTGGGAAGAACATTGTCAAATATTGATACCCATAGCCCTAATGGCTTGATTTGATTATCCTTAGTCCTAATAGGAGGTAAAAACCTGTTATAATCTACTCCAAACATTTTCAGCCTTGTCTCAATCTGATTTGTTTTTCCTTTAAAAAAGGATAAAGTGGCTCCAATGTGTTCTATCTCTGTACCAACCATAGTTACTATCTTTGGCAAATTTGATCTTAGTGGTTGCATGGATGCCAACCTCTCAAAAAGAGTTGTCCTTCCAGACCAAGTTGAATAGTATGGATTCAAAATCAATATAAAACTATTCACTTCTACTTATAGGCCTCACAACCTGCCATATAAGGCTCCATACACCACATCAATTTTGTCTTTGATGGTGTCTATTCTATGTTGCAAAATTGAAGTCAAAGCTCTCAAAATAACACTATTGTGTTTTGTGACTCCTAGCTCTATTTTAGTAGGTATCTCCCCTGTATCTTTTGTTTGGATCTCAATATCCATTACCTCTTTGGGTTCAACAAGGGCAGGCTCTGTTACCTCTAGTATTTTTTTAGTAAGCTCAGCTATGAGCTTCTCTTGTTCTTTGATATTTACCAATGCTAACTCCCTATCCTTAACAATAGCACTAGTATCACTAGTGAGTCTCTGTAGTTTTTTTGACATTTGGGCTGCCTTTGCCTCATTGAGCTGGGAAAAATGAGTCAGTACTTGGGATATTTCCAAATCCCCTATATTCTAGAGTGTCCATATGATCTTATTACTTTCCATCTTCTCCTGAATATTTAGAAGGGCTGGATTTTTATCTTTAGGAGTTAAGATTAACATTGCAAGTGCCTGGGAATTAGGGTTATATCCAAACCCTCTGAACATATCCCCAACCCGAGTCTCTGATGACAAGTTTACATTAGGTTGTTTTCTTATTTGGTCTATTATAAATGTTGAGTACAAGTCCCAGCCATCTACTAATAATACCCCACTTGCCTTGAACAACTCTCTTTCTTGTTCCGGTGTGATTTCCTCAGATTTAGGATCATAATCCTACAAGGTCTGTAGAGCCTCTTGGGTGACTGGATCACCACCTGCCAATTGCAATTATTTTCTTACTTGTTGTTGCTTGTTCCAAATAAGGAAATATTTGGATTCCTTTGTCGTAATAAAGTTGTCATCCTTGAGGAATTCCTCTTCATGTATCAACCTCTCATCAGTACAGGATCTAAGAGGTAACTCCTCTTCTTCTTCTACATCTTTTTGCAATTTCTTCCCTACCCTAATCTATTTTCTCAATAGGTGATCATAGGGCCTATTTCAAGTTATCAGAGCTCCAATTCTATCTATCTTCTTCTTCCTAGAAGGTTCCCCTATTTTATTTTTGTCTCTTGGGTGGGGGATCATTTGTTACTTCTTTCTCTAAGACATCTATTAGGTTAATGATATCCTCTCCCTCAGCTGCCTGCTCTTCTGCAACTACTTGATTTTATGGAAGGAGACCAGGTTCATAATATTCATCACTATCATCATCATATTATAATGATAAATTCCCCTTTTGGCCTTTATCTGGAACCAATAATGCATCCTCTAATTGGTTTCATAGGAGAGTATGCGATCCAATCATAGCATATAGCCTTTTTAAATAAGGCATATCAGGGTAAATACCTCCAAACTTCAATCCTTTTCTTTTTACCTACCTCTACAGGTACACAAGTTCATTGAACTTAATTTCTCTCTTGTCCACCTCCTCATCCTTTGGAATATTTTTGATTAAATCCTCCTCCATGCACTCCTCATGATCCTTGGTGTAAGGAATAGTTGGTGTTAGCAATTTCTTAGCAGTGAGGATGAAACCCTCTGTGTCAACATATCTAGACAGGGCAACACTCATCATGTAGTGACTCATCCAGTTATTCACAGGGTCTAAAGCCCTCTTTCCAATACTAAAATTATATATTTTGAACTTCCTAGGTTTAAATGTACCCTTCCTGTGTGGTGCAAGATGCTCCTTATCAGTCAGAATTAGCTACCTTATAAAATCTATTTCAGCTATCCTTGGTGGTACATGAAATGGAAATATATGGGGAGGATGGGTACATTTATACACCCTTATCAGTGTGAAGTTATTCTCATAATATAAGTCTCACCAATTATGGTCTCCTGGCCATTTGTCAAGATGTTGGCATGGCCTCAATAGTTGTATTACCTTGATAGGCAATCTAGTCTTATCAACACATAGGCACTTAAGAATTGGATAGATTATCCAATTTTCAAAAGCACAAAACTCTTGTTCTCTAGAGGTATAGTTCAACACTCTAAGCCAGAATTGAACAGGATTTCCCTGACCATGATGAAACCTCTGTGGCTATAAAAATTGACAGTTCATGATTGGGAAATTATAGTACAGGATCAAATGCATAAGAATTGAGTAATGCATAAATTTTTGATGATCCTTCTTGCTCTGTATGTCTACAAACTCTTGATGCATCTAGTCTATGATATACTAGATGTAGTCATAGTTAGAAGTGGTATGGAGGCTCTACATGTCTAGGACCATCATCAAGATATTAGAGGTAAGCATCTCTGCTCCTGCATCCTTCCCCAATACTCTACATAGTGCATATTATATATACTTGATGTAGAAATTCAGGCCCTTATAAAAATATGGGGCTTCTCCTGGTAAGGGTGCTATGTAGGTTTTGATTTTCTTAGGAACATAATATTCCTTGATAAACTTGGCAGCAATGCCAGACTCTCTAGTATACCTATTCTCCAGTCTCTTCAAATTTATTTTAGTTGTCATAGGGTAGTAGACATTGAAGGCCTTCATGAAGGAATTTTGGTCCAAAGTAAGTAGGGGTTTTCCATCATCCCTCTTAATTGTTTTGGTTAAGGTATCATACCTACTGTCCAATTCTAAGATGAATTCGACATCTACAAAGATGTTAGGAACAATCAACTTGGCTAATCCATAAGTCCAAGGGTTTGAAATTAGCATGGGCCCATCACTATTGTTTAAGAAATAATTAAACAATGTATATCCTGAGGATCCTGGGGTTTTTGCATTCCTAATGTAAGATAAATCATCAATTAAGGTATCGACACTTACCTTTCTATTTTGGCTCGAACCTGGCAACAATGTGAGAAATTCATTAGAATAATTTATCTTTCCTTTTAATTCATCATCAACATCATCACTTCTTCCACTGGTGGATGCCATACTTTTTTCTTGGCTCATTTTCCCCTTCTATTTTGTTCTTAATACCCTTTTTCACCGATATTGAAACAAATCTTCTTGAAAACCCTCACCACCAACTGTGAATTCTACTGCAATTCTCAACTCTGAAAACACTTAAGAACACTGCAAATTACAATCTCTGTTGGATTTTGAATCAGGAAATCACCTTTCTGAATCACTTGTTGCTGGAGAATCAACTCTTCCTAGAAAACACTAAAATCTCTATAAAAACTCCTAGGTCTAAGAATTTGGAAGCTGGTAAGAATAAAATGATAATGGACATACTTATAATTAAGAATTTAATGGAGTTGTATCTTCAAAGTGGTAAAATTATAATTGAGTCATTTCTACCATTAGTTTCACGCACTGTGACATCAATTTCTGGTTATAGCCATGGCGTTTAAACTGACAGGTAATCAATTTCTGATGAGTGCATTTGCATATAAAAACCTTACAAAATTCAAAAAGAGATCAAAATCAGATCTAATTGGCTGCATTAAATCATATTACGGCTACTTTTCCATCTTTCAAAATCCTTGGAATCTTTTTTGTCAGCAACTGTCCATCATGGCGTTGTAGAAAAGTCTTCATTAAACTCTGGTAACATTCTGGCGACCTAGCAACTGAGTGATCTCCTTGTCGCTTGATATTCATTCTAACTCAAGTTTATTACTAAGACTTAGTGACTGCTATTAGATCAGACCTTAGATCAACGGTTATTTCCAAATTGCCTAATCTTTTAACTTAACCCTTCCTTTTATGGAGACATCGCGACTAATCCTTTTCTTAACTATTCTTTAACTTCGGGTCCCATCTGGAGACTTGGTGACTATTGTTTCTCTATGTCACTGAACCAACTTCCTAACTCATGATTTATCCGGAGACCTCACGACTAAGCACTTTAGTCTCTTAATCACCTAATTATTTTCTCTTTATAATCTTCATCTGGAGACAACGCGACTGCCATTGATTTGGATTTCCTCTGCATCTGACAGTTTTCACTAAGTCTCATAATCTTCACTACAAACCCTAAGTTTTCATGAGACTTCATGAAAAATAGACACGTGTCTTACCTTTTCCTCTTGTCTCTTAATTGCTAGATACCTTTTGAATTTTCAATTTTATCTAGTGATCACGTGACTACTGTCCAATCTAGCTTCCATCCACTGGTTGTAGCTGAATCTCATGATCTTTGACTTAACTCATCCTTCATCCTGAGTTGGTGACAACAGTGTTATTCAAACTAACATCTAATCTGGGTTTATCCAGAGATTTAGCGACTGTTGAATCTCCATGTTGCTTGATGGTTTCTAAACTGCAGCTTTGATCAAGAGACTTCCCGACTGCCGTCAGATTTAAAATGAGATAAGCGGTTGTCGTGTAATCTCCAGTTTTTTCACTTAACTCACTTTTGATCATGATACTTGGTGACAACAATAAAAATTTAACACTTGAACCTAACTCATAACCATGGGTTTCATCAGGAGATAATGCGACTGAGAAATCTCGAAGTTTCCATATAGAATTAATAACTCTTATTTCATCAAGAGACAACGCGACCACCGTCAGATTTATACTGAGATCAACAGTCTGTGCCAAGTCTCATGATAAACTGAAGCATATTATTTTCATTAGGAGACTACATGACCAAAGCTTTTCACCAAGTCTCCAGATCATAAGGAATATTCATTCTTTTTTATGATACTAAGAAACTAAGATACAAGCACATGCAAATTACTCAGACAGAAGTTATGAAAAAGGTAACGTGAAAATAGAACCTGCTTGATAAATTTAGGTCTTTCTTTCATTTTTGAAAAGAAATGACTCTAGGGTTTAAGGTTTCTAGCATTTTAAACTAGGTTTTGAGAAAAAAATAATTCCTGCAGATGTATATAAGCAATTTTGGGCATGATTTCTAACCTTTTGGGCATAGGAATCTTCAAAAATTTACAGGGCAAACTCAAAAATAGGAAATACAACCAACATTGGCTCTCACTGAGGATGGCTAAACATATGTTTATGACAAGAATCACAAAATATCTGGTTTTAGACCTCTTATTTGACGCTAACTAAACTAATGCTGAAGGGAAACACACAAATGAAAAGTAAACCTACACATATACATATGATACATACTTATTTGTGCATGAAAATTTGATTTTTATTTGAAAAAGGGCTTCAGGAATTGCCCATGCATAGGAAACTCATATTCTTCTCCATTCATATTCTTCAAGATATATGAATCTTTACCAAAGCTCTAAGAAATGACAAAAGACCCAAGCCATAATGACTCAAATTTCTTGTGCTTTCCTTTATCTTCTGTTCTTACATTCCATTGAAAAACTAGATCATCTAGTTGGAATTTTCTATCACTATCCCTTTTGTCAAACAAATATTTCATCTTTTGATGTAACTTTATGTTCTTCCTTTGGCTATCTTTTTCGATTTCATCCAACTCTGTCAACTGCATCACTCTATTTTGCATACTGTCAGAAAGCTCTAATTGTTCTCCTTGTAAAAAATCATATACTGGTAACAAATTATTAACAGGTAGCCTTGATTTCATGCCATATACCAATTGAAATGGTGATTTTCCTATTGCTTTTTTACTATGATCCTATCAGCCCATAATGCTAGTTTTAGTTTTGTATGCCATGCTCTCTTATTTTTCTCAAGAGTTTTCTTCAAAATATTCAATATGCTTTTTTTACTAGATTCAGATTTTCCATTTGCTTGAGGATGGTATGGTGATGAATATGACATCATGATCCCATACTTCTCACATAACTCTTTTATCTCATCTGACCTAAAACACATGGCATTGTCCATTACTAACTTTATAGGCACACTAAATCTAGTAAATATATTTTCCATCAGAAATTCAATAACAACCTTACTTGTTGCCTTTTTTGTGGGTATAGCTTCAATCCATTTTGTAAAGTAATCTATGGCTACTAGTATCCAACTGTGTCCACCACTAGATTTTTCTAAAAATTCTCCTATGAAATCAATTCCCCACATAGCAAAAGGGGCTTCTTCACTTATAGGATTTAGTAACAGAGCTCCTAAAAACTTTAACGTATTTGTGAACCTCTAACATGGTTCACATCTCCTAACATATGCATGGGTATCTTTGAATAGGCTAGGCCAAAAATATCCAGCCCTTAGGATCTTGTGGGCAATAGTTCTAGCATAAAAATGGCCTCCACAGACCCCATCATGCATTTCATTCAAAATTTTCACAGATTGGCTTTGATCTAGACATATAAATAATACACCATTTCTATCTTTCCAGTATAAATCTCCTTGTACTAAGGTGTATCTCTGAGCCTATAATTTGAGACTCCTCTTTTGATTATCTGTCATAGCATCAGGACACTTGGCATTTTTTAAGAAAAATACAACATCAGTATAAAATGGTTGTTTCTCAATACTAGTAATTGTCTAATCATGTATTTCTATATCATTTACTTGCACTAAGTCCAAGTTCTCCTCTGTCATGAGATTTTCCAAACCTTGACCTCTTACCAATTTTGTAATGTGGATTTCTAGGTTAAATTCTTGAATTCTATTGATCCACTTGCATCTCTTTCCAGTTACCTTTGATTGGGTAAGAATTTCCTTTATTGCTACATGAGTTACATATGCTAACACCTTAGCACACACTAAGTATGGTCAAAAATATTTCACAGCTTTTACTAGGGAATATGCTTGTTTTTCCATCATTTCATAATTTAGTTCTGCAGCCTGAAGGGATTTACTAAAAAAGGCTATTGGATGTTCAAACCCTTCATCATATTTTTGTAACAGAACAACAACAATAGTGTGAAAAGATGCAAAATAAAATAAAGAAAATGGCTTACTGTAGTCTAGTGATTTCAAAACAGGTGCTTCTTGTACTGCCTTCTTTATTCTTTCAAATGCAATTTGAGCTTCCTCATTCCAGTAAATTTTGCATCTTTCTTTAGCAACTTGATGATTGGTTTGACAACCTCTACAAAGTTAGCTATGAATATTCTAACAAAGTTTATCTTTCGTAAGAAATATTGTACTCCTTTTATATTTTTTGGAGTAGTGACCTTTTGGGTAGCCTCTATTCTCTCAGGTCTATCCTGACTCCATCCTTGGACACTATATGTCCTAGTAACTTTCCCTCAGTGACTGTAAAATGACATTTTCTAGGGTTTAGTGAAACACCATACTCTAAAGCTTTATTAAAAATTTTCTCTAGGTGTTCACAGTGATCTCCTACCTTTTTTGAATATGTAGTCAAGTCATCTTGATAAATAACCATGAATAAATCAATAAATTCTTTAAATGCCACATCCATGGCTCTTTGGAAATTTTCTCCTACATTTATTAATCTGAAGGGCCTTCTGACATAAACATAAGTTCCCCATAGAGTAGTAAAAGCAGTCTTGAATTGCTCTGATTCTTTCACAAGCACCTGGTTGTAGCCTGAGAATCTATCCATCATTGATAGCAATTCACAACTAGTTACCTTATGCAACATTGCTTCCATATTTGGTAGAGAATAGTTATCTTTCAAGGAAGCAATATTCAAGTTTCTAAAATCCACACACAGTCTTATATCACCATGCTTCTTTCTTACTGGTACTAGGTTTGAGACCCAAGTTGAGTGTCTGATGGGTTGAATGATTCCAACATCTTTTAACTTCATCAACTCTTGTTGCATCTTAGGAGCCAACAGAGGATTAATAGGTCTTTGCTTCTGTCTAAATGGTTTCATGTCAGTTTTTAGTGGGATTTCATGTTGGAAAAGATCCTCTATATAAGCCTTAAGATCTTCATATGACCAAGCAAAAACATGCTTATGTTTTCTTAGTAGTTTTATCAAGTTGGTTCTAACATGAGAGTCTAATCCTTTTCCAATGAAAACTATTTGAGGAGTAGTCTGTGAACCCAAATTTATTTCTTCTAAATCCTCAATCTTGACATTGCTTATTCCTGATGTTTGTTCACTTTGATTAGTAAACAATGCCTCTAGTTCTACCAATCCCTTAGGAATTTGGTTAGAACTAATTTGGACAACCTCATCCCCCAATATATAATCCTTACCATCAATAACTTCAAGCACATTATTGCAATCTATATGTTGGTCCTCATAATGGTCAAGGCATTGAAGAAATATAAGGATATCTTGGTCAGCCTCAAACACTTTCCAGTTATAAATGTTGTCTGGGACAACTGGTCTTCTTTTTACTTCAAGAATTGATACCCCTTTAATGGTCATGTCATCAGTTTTCAAGGAAACATTTTCCAAGAAATCTACCATTATGTTTCTAGACCTTTCTATCTAGTTTATATTAAAGGCATCAAAGAATTCTATTTGATCCCAAATATCATGTCTATACATTTTCAATCTGTCATTCTTTACATCATATTTTAATCTCACTTGGGCTACTACTAACTCTGAGTCACCATCAACTTTCAGACATTTTATACCATGTTTAGTAGCAATTTCTAGCCCTAGAAACAAAGATTCATACTCTGCTGTATTATTTGTGCATTGAAAAGATAGCAAAAAAGAATATTTGAAAGTTGTACCTAATGGAGATATAAATAAGACTCTAGCTCCTGACCCTTCTTTAGAATAGGCTCCATCAAAGTACATATTCCACAAACCATCATTCTGTACAGATAACTCCTTCACCAAAGGATCAATATTTTCACACTGGTGATCACTCCTTTTGATTCTGAAAATTTCCATGTCAATATAAACACAGTAATTAATGTCAGTGTCTTCGTGCCACTCAATAATATGAGGTGTTCTTCCTTCTCTAGATACTTTGACATTATTTCCAGCAATAGGGAATGTAGCATATGATAAATCACATTGTATACTACCTCCCATTGAAGCACTCCACTTTCTTGACAATAGCATACCATAGTGTGGTGGAATGTCAACAACAAGTACACTCATTGTTAAAACTATATTAGGGCATACAACTAGCTTATAAGGCATAGCTTCAATAGTACCAATAACTAGGACTTCTCTAGAATCCATTGCTTGACACCTCCCATGAGGAGTATCAACTTGTAATCCCATGGATTTCATGATTTATAATGGTATAACAGTATATGAAGCTTCTGAATCTATCATACAATTTTTTAGCTTTTTACCATTTATCACCAATGTTAGAAAAAATGTATCAACAACTTTTGGAGAAGTTGTTGTAGTAAGAAAAATATGAGGAATCTTAGATATCATCACTTCAAGCTCTTTTCCCTTGTTATTTGTTTTCTTTTCAATATGCTCTGCACTTTGAATTTTTACTGAGGGTACACTGTTCAATACTGATAAAAATTTCTCTTTGTGTTCTTTTATTTTCATCATCTCAAGGAATGGGACCTTCACTATCATATGAGATAAGCACTTTCCATGTCTATTGGAGTGTATTTTTTATTTGAGGCTTTTGGTTTTTCGATGGTGATCTTATTTTCTTCTAGCTGAATATGCACAATAGGCTCTTACCTCCTAGCTTTCTTATTTTCCATTTTAGGGGAAGAAGAACTTGCCTCTGGTTCTTTAGCCTTTTCTACATGCACATCCTTTTGTTAATTATCTTTGTTTACTACCTTAACATTAGGTCTATTTGTATTTTCCCCAAGCACATCCTTTTTAGGTACATATTTGGCATCTATTTTATTTTCTTTTATAAAGATGCCTAATGGTTGACTACCAGCTTTACCCACCACTCTATTTCTTAGGTGATAGTTGTTCCTAGATTTGTTCACTAAGTCAGCAGTGGTTCTGGCTTTTTCTCATCAGAGGATTTTCTCACTACTGGATCTTCCTGACTATTTTGGGCATGACACCTTATGTGGTCATCCCTTTCTTCTTCCTCACTATCTGACAAGACTTGCTGCTGATGAATTTCAACTCTTCCTTGTGAACCATATATGTCAGGATTCTCAATTTCTTCATCAGAATCCATATCATGACAAGAATATGCATTATTCATATTATAATCACATGTATCATTTTCATCCTTATCTTTCTCCTCATTTGATTTTAAATCTATGGAAACAACACAAAAATCAGGATTGTGTGGTGCCTCACGGGCCTCACACCAGAAATCATCATTGCACATATGAATAACACTTTTGTGTAAAGGATCAAGGGTCCTATTCTGAGTTTTCTCTTTTTTAAGTGGAGAAATAGGTTTACCATCCTTAAATTGGGTACCATAGGGGTAGTTTTGCATCCTATTTTGTGGATTGTAATTGTTACTATAGGATGGCTTATTATTTTGTGGAGCCCTATACTCTCTGTACTCAAGTTCCTTCTGATTGCTTCTATTAAGGTGTGGATCCTCTCTTTTACCCAATTTCCCTGATATCCTTCTATTCATTTCTATATTCACAGCCATTTTATAGGCTTCTATCAAAGTCCTAGGATTTTTATCCCTTAATGCATAGCTCATTTTTGAATCAAAGGCATTAAGATAAGTAGCTAGACATACATTTTGATCCAACTTCATCTTTTGGAATAGCTTATGCATAGCTCACTGAAATCTTGTATTGAACTCTGTCACTTCTTCATTTGAGTTCTTCCTTATGTTATTAAACTCATTGAGAAGAAAACCTTCATTAGTCTTGTCACCATTTGATCCTTGAAAAGATCAATCAGTTCATCTATAGTTCCTTAACAGAACCATGAGATAAGCTCCTAAACCATTCCCTAGCATCTTCTACTAGAGATTGTACAAATAACTTCATAAGCACATCTTCATGATTGATATTTAAATTATCTATAACATCAAAGAATTTTCTCAAATGTTCTTCATAGGTGACAACATTATTACCTAAAAATTTTGGGATCTTTTCTCCCATATCTTCTGGTATCACATTAGGATAACCTGGAATTCTAAAGAAAGAAAATTGTGTATACCTCTTTGCAGGAAGAGGTCTCCTTTGAAACCCATCATTTTACTTGGGAGCATAAAATTTACTATGGTCTTTGAAAGAAGAAGCTTTGTTTTTTGATGTTGTAGGAGGTTCTGTATCAGCAAAAGAAATTGTGGTTGATTGCAAGAAGTCAATTTTTCTTTTCATTTCAATGGTAGCAGCTTCTGCTTTAGATTTTTCTAACATCTTAGCCATAGTTTCTTTTTCTCTTCTGATTTTTTCAAGGTCAATGTCTAATTTGGACAATTTCTCTATCAGGCTCCTCTGAGTTTTAGACTTCTCCACTTTTGTTTCTGTAACTTTACACTTTCCTTTATCTTTGAAGTCTTAAAAACCTAATTTTTGGTAAGTACTGGGAATCTCTTGGTCTCTACAAGACCTTTCAATATTTATTGTAGCTTGATGTATTAAGGTTCTTTTCCTATTCTTGTCAACATCTTTCTGCTCATGTTTTTCTTCTTAAGTTGTTTTTCCCTTTTCATTTGTTCAATAAGGGAAAGATGTTTCATGAGGAGTCTTTCTTCCTCTACAAGCTCATAAAAAGGAACTTCCTTAGAATCTGAACTAATTGTATATGTTCCTTCTCTTTCACTAGAAGTGTTGGTGACTGTATATGTATCTAGTCCAAGACTTGGGGTTTTGGCTTCTAAATACTCTGAGGCACTCTCTTCTTGAATAGATTGGTTATTGTTTCTCCTTCTAGTGCTATTATCTTCACTTCTTGGAGGAGAATCATTGATACTTCCTTGATTTTTCTTCTGCCTCCATGACATCCTAGTTTTTGAAGTAGTGGGAATCCCAACATCCAATGCAACTTCTGGATTATTTCTCATTCTAGACCTAGTATTCATGTTTGAAAATGTACTTCACTGATCACAGAGATTTCACTTTTTAGAGTCGCCACCCAATCTTGGGAAATATTGAATACTATTAGAATGATTTAGGAAAATTTTAACTGTAAACTTGATTTATCTTTTGAAACTAGGGATTCTTAATACTTTAAATCAAGACTTTACAAATCTTACTTGCCAGTAGAGTCACCAGTTTGTTAGCTCTTTTTCTTGTAGCACAACCTTGATGTGATAGTATACTAATGTACTTGAAATACAAACTCCTATTTCATGCAAAAGAAAGGCTAATTGATGAGTGTATTAGATAATATTTAGGGATACCTATTATCACCTCCTTTTTTGAGATCCACTAGCTCAGGCAGGTATTACCTATGTATGATTACTGATTTGCAGTATCTTTTAAGTGGATTATCTTCCTACTAGAATGCAAAAATGTCTTTTAATGGGTCAACAAGTAAATGACTATGTAGAAGACCATAAATATCTTGATACAAATCTTAATGACCCATACTAGTGTCTTGAAAACAATAATTAGTAAGGTAATAAGGATTCTCATCCTTCTTCTTTTTTAGTTCTTATGAATCCTAGGAAGGATAACCTAATTTGATTCTCTCTTAAAGGAATCAGTAAACTAAATTGTATTCCTCTAAAACACAATTACTTGAATGGAATGCATATGTTTGAAGTATGAATGATTTGAACATTTAAAATATTCGTTGGATAATGATCAATCACTTAGCCAACTATAAAACTAGTGCCTTAACCTTGGGCTATGAGTTAATATCTAGTATAGCTCCACAATAAGGTGATTAACAAAATATATGCAAACAAAGATAAAATGCCTTACAAATTACCCTCTCTCTATAACTATATCATCAAATCCTTAAACTATTGTTAAGCTCTCTGGGGTCACTTGAAATGATTAATCCTTCCTTGAAGGAGCTTACAAATGACTGCACAACCACCTTGTGATAAGTATGCCTAAATGCCTTACAAACAAACATACATGAACAATAACAGTAATGAAAAGAAACAGTCAAAGATGAAGAACAAAGATTGAAAATATTTGTATTAATGTCTTAAAGCTTCAAATACATATAGATAGACAAATAATACAAAGGCTCAGACAAATTTTAGTAGTCTGCCTTGTAATATATTTCATTGATTTTCAATTACAGCTTACAATCCTATTTTCAACTCTCTTCCAATCTTTCAACCCTTTACAAAATTATAGGATAAAACTATTTATAGGCCTAAACCATCTTGGAATCCTTAAGATAAGGATGCTACAAGCTTCAGATGGTTTAGAATACCTAACCCTAAAAATATAGAAAGAGACAAAAGATAAGAAAATACCAAGCGGTGGGAGGACAAAATTGAAGAATAAGATTTGATATTTCTTTGTCTTCTTGTGGATGTCAGCACCTTTGTTTACATATGTTTAGGATAGAATCTGATAGTTATAATAATATTTAGTGATCGCCAATTCAGGCTAACTTACACTAATCTCTTAAAGATTGCTAACCTTCATGTGCTCATAGAAGAGGTGCCATGTGTCCCGTTTACTCTTCATCCATGACATCCAAGTCAACTATGAAAGGATTCTTTTTCTTGGGATTTGTCATGATGTCCCATGCTGTCACATCCTCCTCTTTAGGCCACTCAAAATTCTTAAAACTCTTAAGCTGAGCCTTCTGCCTTTCCCACATAGCATCTGTTATGCTTTTAACATCTGTGGTGAATTTATTGCAATCAGTCTACACTTTTTTTTCTTCATCTAGAATCCTATTTTCTCTCTCCATATCTAGTTCTCCTTGATCAGATATATAAATGTCCTTATTGGGAAGCACATTATCGAATTATGATCCCCATATCCCTAATGGCTTGATTTGACTATCCTCAATCCTTATAGGAGGTACAAACCTGTTATAATCTACTCTAAACATTTTCAGCCTTGTCTTAATCTGATTTGCTTTTCCTTTAAAAAAGGATAAAGTGGCTCAAGTATATTCTATCTCTATACCAACCATAGTTACTATCTTTGGAAAATCTAATCTTAGTGGTTGCACGGATGCCAACCTCTCAAAAAGAGTTGTCCTTCCATACCAAGTTGAATAGTATGGATTCAAAATCAATATAAAACTATTCACTTCTACTTGTAGGCCTGGCAACCTTCCATAGGATCCATATACCACATCAATTTTGTCTTTGATGGTGTCTATTATATGTTGCAAAATTGAAGTCAAAGCTCTCAAAATAACACTATTGTGTTTTGTGACTTCTAGCTCTGTTTCAGTAGGTATCTCCCCTATATCTTCTATTTGGATCTCAATATTCATTGCCTCTTTGGTTTCAGCAAGGGTAGGCTCTATTACCTCTAGTAGTTGTTTAGTAAGCTCATCTATGAGTTTCTTTTGTTATTTGATCTTTACCAATGCTAACTCCCTGTCCTTAACAATAGAACAAGTATCACTAGTGAGTCTCTGTAGTTTTTCTGACATTTGGGCTGCCTTTGCCTCATTGAGCTAGGCAAAATGAGTCAGTACTTGGGATATTTCCAAATCCCCTATATTCTAGAGTGTCCATACGATCTTATTACCTTCCATCTTCTCCTGAATATTTAGAAGGGCTGGCTTTTGATCTTTAGGAGCTAAGCTCCACATTGCAAGTGCCTGGGACTTAGGGTTATATCCAAACCCTCTGATCATATCCCCAACCTAAGTCTCTGATGACAGTTTTACATCAGGTTATTTTCTTATTTGGTCTACTATAAATGTCAAGGGCAAGTCCCAACCTTTTACTAATAATACCCCACTAGCCTTGACCAGATGTCTTGCTTGTTCTGGTGTGATTTCCTTAGATTCAGGATCATAATCTTCCAATGCCTGTAGAGCATCTTGGGTGACTGGATCGCCACCTGCCAATTCCAACTATTTTCCAACTTTTTGTTGCTTGTTCCAAATAAGGAAATATTTGAATTCCTTTGTCTTAACAAAGTTTACATCCTTGAGGAATTCCTCTTGATGTATCAACCTCTCATCAGTACAGGACCGAAGAGGTAATTCCTCTTCTTCTTCTACATCTTTTTGCAATTTCTTCCCTGCCCTGATCTTTTTTCTCAATAGGTGATCATAGGGCCTATTTCTGAATATCAGAGCTCCAATTCTATCTATCTTCTTCTTCCTAGAAGGTTCCCCTATTTCTATTTTTTTTCTCTTGGGTGGGGTCTCATTTTTTACTTCCTTCTCTGAGACCTCTGTTAGGTCAATGATATCCTCTCCCTCAGTTGCCTGCTCTTCTGCGACTGCTTGATTGTCTTTAGGGGGACCAGGTTGATAATATTCATCACTATCATCATCATGTTCTAAAGATGAATTCCCCTTTTGGCCTTTCTCTAGAACCACTAATGCATCCTCTCATTGATTGCATAGGAGTATGAGATTCAATCATAGCATCTATCCTTTTTAAATAAGGCATATCAGGGTAAAAACCTCCAAACTTCAATCCTTTTCTTTTTACCTGCCTCTCCAGGTCCATAATTCATTTAACTTAATTTCTCTCTTGTCCACCTCCTCATCCTCCATAATATTTATGATTAAATCCTCCTCCATGCACTCCTCATGATCCTTGGTGTAAGGAATAGTTGGTGTTAGCAATTTCTTAGCACTGAGGATGAAACCCTCTGTGTCAACATATCTAGTTAGGGAAACATTCATCCTATAGTGATTCATCCAGTTATTCATAGGGTCTAAAGTTCTCTTTCCAATAGTAAAATTATATATTTTGAACTGCTTGGGGATAAATGTACCCTTCTTGTGTGGTGCAAGATGCTCCTGATCAGTCAAAATTAGCTGCCTTATAAACTGCATTGCAGCTATCCTTAGTGGTACATGAAATGGAAATATATGGGGAGGATGGGTACATCCATACACCCTTATCAGTGTGAAGTGCTTCTCATAATAGAAGTCCCCCCAATTATGGTCTCCTAGCCATTTTTCAAGATGTTGGCATGGCCTCAATAGTTGTATTACCTTGACAGGCAATCTAGTCTTATCAACACCTAGGCACTTAAGAATTGGATAGATTATCCAATTTTCAAAAGCACAAAACTCCTGTTCTCTGGATGTATAGTTCCACACTCTAAACCAGAATTGAACAGGATTAGCCTAACCATGATGAAACCTCTGTGGCTATAAAAATTGATAGTTCATGATTGGGAAATTGTAGTATAGGATCAAATGTATAAGAATTAAGTAATGCATAAATTGTGGATGATCCTTCTTTCTCTATATGTCTACAAACCCTTGATGCATCTGGTCTATGATATACTAGATGTATTCATAGTTAGAAGTGGTATGTAGGCTCTACATGTCTAGGGCCATCATTAAGATATCAGAGGTAATCCTCTCTACTCCTGCATCCTTCCCCAATACTCTACATAGTGCTTATGCTATATACTTGATGTAGAAATTCAGGTCCTTATAAAAATATGGGGCTGCTCCTGACAAGGGTGCTATGTAGGTTTTCATTTTCTTAGGAACATGATGTTCCTTGATCAACTTGGCAGCAATTCCAGACTCTCTAGTATACGTATTCTCTAGGCTCTTCAAATTTATTTCAGTTGTCATAGGGTAGTAGGCATTGAAGGCCTTCATGAAGGAATTTCGGTCCAAAGTAACTAGGGGTTTTCCATCATCCTTATTAATTATTTTGGTCAGGGTATCATACTTGCTGGCCAATTCTAAGATGAAGTCAACATCTACAAAGAAGTCAGGAACAATCAACCTCGCTAATCCACAAGTCTAAGGGTTTGCAATTGGCATGGGCCCATCACTATTGTTTAAGAAATAATTAAACAATGAATATCTTGAGAAACCTGGGGTTTTTGCATCCGACCTAATGTAAGATAAATCATCAATCAAGGTATCGACACTTATCTTTCTATTTTGGCTTGAACCTAGCAACAATGTGAGAAATTCATTTGAATAATTTCTCTTTCCTTTTGATTCATCATCAACATCATCACTTCTTCCACTGGTGGATGCCATACTTTGTGCTTGGCTCATTTTCCCCTTCTGTTTTGTTCTCAATACCCTTTTTCACTGATGTTGAAACAAATCTTCTCGAAAACCCTCACCACCAACTATGAATTACTCTACAATTCTGAACTCTAAAAACACTTGAGAACAATACAAATTACAATCTCTATTGAATTTTGAAACAGGAAATCACCTTTCTGAATCACTTGTTGCTGGAGAATCAACTCTTCTCAGAAAACACTAAAATCTCTATAAAAATTCCTTGCTCTGAGAATTTGGCAGCTGGTAAGAATAAAATGATAATGGACATGCTTACTTATAATTTTTTATTTAATGCAGATGTCTCTTCGAATTGGTAAACTTACAATTGAGTCATTTCTACCATTAGTTTCATGCACTGTGACATCAATTTCTTGTTCTATCCATGGCATTTAAACTAACAGGTAATCGATTTCTAATGAGTGCATTTGCATATAAAAACCTTATAAAATTTGAAAAGAGATCAAAATCATAGATGATTGGCTGCATTAAATCATATTATGGCTACATTTTCATTTGTCAAAATCCTTGGAATCTCATTGGTCAGCAACTGTCCATCATGGCGTCATAGAAAAGTCTTCATTAAACTCTGGTTGCATTCTGGCGACCTGACAAAGTTAAGTGATCTCCTTTTCACTTGATATTCATCCTAACTCAAGTTTATTACTAAGACTTAGCGACTGTCATTAGATCTAACCTTAGATAAATGGTTATCTCCAAATTTTTGGATCCTTTAACTTAACCTTCCTTTTATGGATACATCATGACTAAGCCTTTTCTTAACTGTTCTTCAACTTTGAGTCCCATCTAGAGACTTGGCGACTGTTGTTTCTCTATGTCACTGAACCAACTTCCTAACTCATGTTTTATTCAGAGACCTCACGAATAATTACTTAAGTCTCTTAATCTCCTGATTATTTCCTCTTTATAATCTTCATCTGGAGACAACGCAACTGCCATTGATTTGGATTTCCTCTGCATCTGACAGTTGTCGCTAAGTCTCGTAATCTTCATTACAAACCCTAAGTTTTCATGAGACTTCGTGACAAATAGACACGTGTCTTACCTTTTCCTCTTATCTCCTAATCAACATATACCTTTTGAATTTTCAATTTTATCTAGTGATCATGCGACTACCGTCTGATCTGGCTTCCATCCAATGGTTGTCGCTAAATCTCATGATCTTTGACTTAACTCATCTTTCATCCCAAGATTTTGCAACAATAGTGTTATTCAAACTAACATCTAATCTAGCTTTATCTAGAGATTTAGAGACTGTTGAATCTCCATGTTGCTTGATGGTTTCTAAACTATAGCTTTGATCAAGAGACTTCCTGACTGTCGTCAGATTTAAAATGAGATTAACGGTTGTCGTGTAATCTCTAGTTCTTTCACTTAACTCACTTTTGATCATGAGACTTGGCGACAATACTAAAACTTTAACACTTGAACTTAACTCAAAACCATGGGTTTCATCAAGAGATAATGCAACTGAGCAATCTTGAAGTCACCATATAGAATTACTAACTCTGATTTCATCAAGAGACAATGCGACCGCCGTCAGATTTATACTGAGATCAACGGTCAGCGCCAAGTCTCATGATAAACTGAAGCATATTATTTTCATTAGGAGACTACATGACCAAAGATTTTTGCCAAGTCTCTAGATCATAAGGAATATTCATTCTTTTTTATGAGACTAAGAGATTAAGATACAAGCACATGCAAATTACTCAGACATAAGTTATGAAAAAGGTAACGCGAAAATAGAACCCGCTTGAGAAATTTAGGGCTTTATTTCATTTCTGAAAAGAAATGACTCTAGGGTTTAAGGTTTCTGGCATTTTCAACTAGGTTTTGAGAAAAAAATAACTCCTGCAGATGTATATAAGCAATTTCAGGTATGATTTCTAACCTTCTGGGCAACGGAATGATATGCATCTTCAAAATTTTATAGGGAAAACTCAAAAATAGGAAATACAACCAATAACAGGCTCAGGTGGATAACATGGAATTTTCAATGGGGGGATAGGAGGAGGGGGATGGAGAGGATTTGGTGGCTATGTCAGCTCAGATACAAACTATGACAGCAGAGCAAGATTCTATGCGGATCAGAGTAGAGACTTATAGAGCAGATTGAGACATAGCTCATGATACAGGTACACCAAAAGGATTGGGTCAGGTGCTAGTAGATGCATTTGTAGCATAGAGGGAGGCTGGTAGGAGAAGGTGGGAGGCTTTTTACTATATGAAATTATATCATAGATTCATGCTAGAGGAAGAGCGAGAGCCCCCTTATCCAGAGAGATCGATATCCCATAGTACAGGTTGGGATTCACAGGGATTGGTGGGGTTACCACCTCATCCAAGTAGAGGTGCAGGGCCATCACAGCTACCACCGTGATTCTTCTCAGGCCATTTTGATACACATTTTTGTATGATTTATGAGACACGTGATGTACAATAGGCATTTTGATGATATATACATGGAATTTATTTTATGATGTTATATGATGTGATGTTTATGCAGAATGGATGTGTTATGATGTTATATGTTTTATATATGATGTTTATGACTGATATGCAGGATGAGATGAATGTATATGATTATACTAACCTATTTGTGATGCAAGGATGGGATGCATATATGCTATATGTGATATGTAAATGTTTATAGATGGATGTATTTTACATGTAATGATGCAATATGATAGTATATAAATGAATAATGTGTAAATGTGTAATGAATGAACCTAAAATGAATGAACTAAAATGAATGAAATTAACAATGTGACTATAATAATGAATGTAATAGATAATTAATGAAATGGAACTATATGTAACTATAATGATTAATGAGTAATGAATGAAGTAACAATGAAACTTAGAATGAAATAATGATTAATGAGTGGACTTAGTGAATAATAATAAAGGTAACCTAATGAATGAATGTAATATGGGACATATGGGGGCACTATTTTTGTGTGTATCAAATAGGTCTAATAGAATCACTTAGGTGACTAGATAGGGGGGATAAATAAAAACCTTGCCAAGAGAAAAATGAAAAATGAAATATGACCTAGATAAAATGCAATCCTAACTATGATGATAGTGGGATTTATACCATGTTAATGTTGGAGAGCACACCCTAGTTTGATATTGCAAAAGGAGTTATGCACCATGTGCTAGAAAACACAAGTGACATGGTTCCTTTGCATGGACTAGAATCTTAGACAAATAGGTTGTTAGGAACAAGAATGAAAGATATCAGGTATGATGAGACCTATGAAATGTTACTCATGAGGAGACGCAATACATCCAGATCTATTTAGGGATTTGAGATGCATGAATCCATCCCCCAGTGAGACATACATAGTGTAACATAAAAAAATTAGATGATGATGATGTGATTGATTGTTATGTTACCAAAATGTAAAGGAGAGAATTGTGGTTTAGGAGGGTTTGAATTGTTAATTGTTATTTGTGTTTGTGATTAAGGAAAGATAAGATGCTCCTTTCTTTCACCCTCAAATACACAAAATAGGAGATCCAATTTTGATCAACCCCAAAGGGTTAATGCACAAATGAATCCAATATTTGGAAAGAGACAAAGAAAGGGGATCTTAAATTCTATAAATTGATTAATTAATATGATTAAGGATATTAATTGAAAATAATAGGAGAAAGTACCAACCTTCCAAAGTGCCAGATCAAAGATTGCTATTTTTTGAGTTCTGTAGACTATTTCTGGAGATGCCAATAGTTGATACTAAACTGGAACAGAGAGACGGAAAAAACCTAGAAATATTTTTCCATTCTGATTTCATCTTATGAAAAAGGTCTATCCTGTACCACTTTTTCCAACTCGATCTGCTCAACTTCAAAAGTGTCCTTGTTCACACAGTCTGAAAGAAATCCGAAAAGGGTATCCAGAACTGGCCTCAGATTTACAATCCCAAACTTGTACCTGTACGAAAAATGTTTGTTTGTTGTTGGGGAGGGGTTTGCCTTAGTCAAACCCTAATTTAGGAATTAACCTTAAAATCAATAAAGTATGGAAAGCTAACAAGTAGTAGAATTGAATCTAATAATGAAGCTATGATATTCAATAGGTATGAAATTGTAATTCAAATGTAGCAAGTATGTAAATATGAAAGCATGGACTTTAGAAACCATAAACCTCCATGATTTTATGCTTGGAATCCACCTTGAAAGAGTTTTGAGGATGCACAAAGGATCTTGAAGGAAGATCACACCATTATGATGGCAAGATCTAGGGTTTGAATGATGAATCTTGAATGCTTGAACCAAATCCCTTCAAAAGCTTGAAAGCTTGAATCCTTCATCTTCAATGGAGAAGTTGAATGCTTGAGAGGAAGAATTGAACACCTTGAGAGCTTGAGAACATATAGAATAATGGATTCTTGAACAAAATCTTGATCACCTCTTATCACTTAGTTGATAGTTGATAATGCTTAGAGAAAAATGAGAGAGAAGGCTTACTTTTATATGGAATTAAGGCACAATCTTCTAAGGAGTCCTACATAGGATAATTAAATCATAATTTAAGCCTTTACCCCTAGGAGAGGACCTATATTAAATATAATTTAGGAATCAATCATTTCGGAACCTGAAATAGCCAACCCGGGAGCGGGAGAAAACTTTTTGCAAAGACTGACATCCAGGAAACTGTGGGATTCTGGGTTTTGGACCCTAGGACAGGGTCGAGGTTGACCCTAGCCTAGGATAGGTTTGAGGTCAACCATATCCTAGGGTAGGGCCAAGGTTGAACCAGTCCCAAAAGGTTGACCCTGTCCCTGCACCCCAGAAATAGAGTCCTGCAACCCAAAATGCAGAAATCAGTCCCGAAAGTGGTATAAGGAGGAGCAGATCAGGGGGAGATGATGCAGAAATGGGGGGATGATGTAATGGAGGTAAAATACATCCCCTAAGGAGGGATAAATTCTCTTAACATGGAAGTGCTTCCATTTTAAGATGATACATTAATCCCCCACTTTAGCGGGAGTACAGAAATCGAACGTGCTCACGGTAAAGTTAGAAGAAAGAGATCCTGGTGGATTGCAATCGAGATATAATATCACTAAGCCAGGAACACAAGCCCCCAAACTAAAGATTTTATTTCATCATACATACATAAAGATATGGAAAGTAAAGAACATTCAATCATAGAAAACATATATGATGACATAAGTAAGACAAGAACAACACTATTGATAAAATAGCTTCACGATCTAATCCTACTA
>MU227232.1:781414-800114 GCA_018584345.1 Thuja plicata | reverse complement strand
TACCTATCTGGCATAGTATCTATGGGAGATGATTGATTATGATGCTTGTGAGAGAATGTTGTGTAAGGTGGAACAATGATTTTAGGAGAATTTTCTTTGGATTTTCCTTTATTATCATCATGGATAGAATAAGAAGGAGAAGGTAAATCTAGAAATTCTTGCACATCCTCAGCCTGTACCATAGTTTGAGCCTTAAAAAAAAATGGGAAGAACTAGGGATGGAGGATGGGAGAATAGGAGTAGGGTTGTTAGAGATGATTGGATTAGGAATGTGAGGATTAGGAAGATTAGGTAATGGGGTATCATCCACCAAATTCTTCACATAATCTAAAAGAACAATAAGTCCATTACATAAATCCTTAATTAAAGTTTTGAAAGTAGGGAGACCAGTATTGGTCAATCTTAGAATAACATAAGCAAGTGAAACATGAAGATTAAAAAACATGAGAAAGTGAATGACACTCTCATAGACATCATAGGTGCTATAAAGAGATGCTAATAGAAGCATAATGAGAAAAATAGCCATACACCAAAAGAACTTCATAATGAATGAAATGCAAGAAGTGTTTTTGTATTTATAAATGTGAATTATAATCTAAGATGTAAATCTAACACCAAAGAGGAGTTGTCTATCGCGGGTTCACCAAAATGTAACATAAAAAATTTTAGATGATGATGATGTGATTGATTGTTATGTTACCAAAATGTAAAGGAGAGAATTGTGGTTTAGGAGGGTTTGAATTGTTAATTTTTATTTGTGTTTGTGATTAAGGAAAGATAAGATGCTCCTTTCTTTCACCCTCAAATACACAAAATAGGAGATGCAATTTTGATCAACCCCAAAGGGTTAATGCACAAATGAATCCAATATTTGGAAAGAGACGAAGAAAGGGGATCTTAAATTCTATAAATTGATTGATTAATATGATTAAGGACAGTAATTGAAAAGAATAGGAGAAAGTACCAACCTTCCAAAGTGGCAGATCAAAGATTGTTGTTTTCTGAGATCTGTAGACTATTTCTAGAGATGCCAACAGTTGATACCGAACCAGAACAGAGAGATGAACACAAACTAGAAATATTTTTCCATTCTGATGTCGTCTTATGAAAAAGGTCGACCCTGTCCCACTTTTTCCAACTCGATCTGCTCAACTCTGAAAGTGTCCCTGTTTGCACAGTCCGAAAGAAATCCGAAAAGGGTATCCAGATCTGGCCTCGAATTTATAGTCCCGAACCTGTACCTACAAGAAAATTTTTTGTTTTTTGTTGGGGAGGGGTTTGCCTTAGTCAAACCCTAATTTAGGAATTAACCTTGAAATCAATAAAGTATGGAAAGCTAACAAGTAGTGGAATTGAATCTAACAATGAAGCTATGATATTCAATAGGTATGCAATTGTAATTCAAATGTAGCAAGTATGTAAATCTGAAAGCATGGACTTTAGAAAACATAAAACTCCATGATTGTATGCTTGAAATCCACCTTGAAAGATTTTTGAGGATGCACAAAGGATCTTGAAGGAAGATCACACCATTATGATGGCTAGATCTAGGGTTTGAATGATGAATCTTGAATGCTTGAACAAAATCCCTTCAAAGGCTTGAAAGCTTGAATCCTTCATCTTCAATGGAGAACTTTAATGCTTGAGAGGAAGAATTGAACACCTTGAGAGCTTGAGAACATATAGAATAATGGATGCTTAAACAAAATCTTGATCACCTCTTATCACTTAGTTGATAGTTGATAATGCTTAGAGAAAAATGAGAGAGAAGGCTTCCTTTTATATGGAATTAAGGCACAATCTTCTAAGGAGGCCTACATAGGATAATTAAATCATCATTTAAGCCTTTACCCCTAGGAGAGGACCTATATAAAATATAATTTAGGAATCAATCATTTCAAAACCTGGAACAGCCGACCCGTGAGCGGGAGAGAACTTTTTGCAAAGACTGACATCCGGGAAACTGTGGGATTCTGGGTTTTGGACCCTGGGACAGGGTCGAGGTTGACCCTGTCCTAGGAAAGGTTTGAGGTTGACCCTATCCTTGGGCAGGGCCAAGGTCAACCCAGTCTCAGAAGGTCAATCCTGTCCCTGCACCCTAGAAACAGACTCCTGCAACCCAGAATGTAGAAATTAGTCCCAAAAGTGGTATAAGGAGGAGCAGATCAGGGGGAGATGATGCAAAAATGGGGGGATGATGTAATGGAGGTCAAATACATCCCCTAAGGAGGGATAAATGATCTTAACATGGAAGTTCTTCCATTTTAAGATGATACACATAGTCATAAATAAATATCAAAGCATAAATGCACTAACAATCTATGACAAGCAGATCATATTACAAATGACATGTATTCCATTATGTACTCATCATAACGAACCAATATATAAAAGATCAAGGCTATTGCGATAGGGCCACATTGAAACAAAAGATAAAATCAACAAAAAGGCATCGTGACCAAGTGTTCATTCAGTCCAAAAGTTCTTTCCATGAATAGTTTTGATGTGAGGATTGAAAGAATAGCTGACACCGGAAGGATGTATCCTGATGGGACAAAGATTGATTGAGTGAAATGGGAATTCACTGGAAATTGCTTATGAATAGGACAGTCATAGGAAACTCAATCTATCTACTGATTTGTTGGAAATGTTTGTGGTCACTGTGTCTAGAATAAAGCTTAGTATTGATATGGTAAGCTTAGTCGTGCGGGAATGTGATTTTATTGCGAAAGTGGAAAACGGTCAGGGAACTACATGCACATATATGGGTAGTGAATTTATTATGGAAGGCAACGTAGGCCATATGGAAAAATAGTGGAAATATATGGTGGATCTAACTACACATGGCACTTGAAATAGGTTTTCACCATGATACTTATCCATTGCACCACCGAAGTGGTTTTCACAGATGGACAAATTTATTTTTGTTTCTCTTTTTTGATACTTTTTTCAAGATTTTGTATTTTTTATGCTTTTTTTTGAATTTTTTGATTTTTTTGCTTTTGCTTTCTTTTTGATGTTTTTGGATTTTTTGCTTTTCTATTTTTTTTGGATTTTGATAGTTTTCGGTTGTACAACATACTGCTGAAGGATCAAGCATAGAAGTGCTTGAGATGTACAATATTTATAGGATCAGGGATCAGATCTCCCTTTGGTGATGCAATCTGATAAGTGCCAAATACATACTTTGCTATGATGGTGAAGGGCCCCAACCAATTAGGTTCAAGCTTTCCTTTATTTTCACAGTTCTAGAGGTTCTTCATATTGTGCTACATGACAAGATCACCAACCTCAAACTCACGAGGTTTAATCCTTTTGTTGAACTGGAGGTGAAGGCGATTTTGATACATGTGGAGGTGGTTTAGGGAATTGAGGCATCTCTCATCAAGGAGCTCTAGCTCTTGCAAGTAGGAAACTCTATATTCTTCTTCAGACAACAGATTCTTGAGAGAAATTCTGAGGGAAGGGAGCTCAATTTCGATGGGTAGAATAGCCTCAGTGCCATAAAAAAGGGAAAAGGGAGTGGCTCTATTGGGGGTTCAGATGGAGGTATAGTAGGCCCAAAGGGTGGGATTGAGGCGAAGGTTCCAATCATGACTAGCTTCATCGACTATTTTCTTGAGGATTCAGGATGGTTTTATTTGTAGCCTCTACTTGACTGTTGCCTTGAGAAAAGTATTTGGAAGAGGTATGGTGGGTAATTTTGAATTTCCTACATAGCTCTATGATATCCTTGTTTTTGAAAGGTCCTTCATTATCAGTAACAATGTCCTGAGGAATGCCATAGCGACAGATAAGATAATTTAAAATGAACTTTGAAATATATTTTCCATTGGTGTAGGTGAGAGGAACAACTTTGACCCACTTGGTAAAGTACTCAGTAGCAGCAAGGATGTATTTATGGCCATTAGAAGAATTAGGGAAAATCTGGCCAACAAGGTTGAGACCCCATTGGGAAAAGGGCCAAGGGGTGATGGTAGGCTGAAGGGATTGGGATGGGGCATGTATCAAATCATCGTTCTACTGACAAGGAACACACTTCTTCACATAGTTGTAAGCATCTTGTTCCATAGTAGGCCAGTAATATCCAGTGCGTAACAACTTCTTGGCCAAAGTGAGTCCACTAGAGTGAGCCCCACAAATTCCTTGATGTACCTCCTCTAAGGACATTTGTGCTTTATCAGAATTCAGACACCTTAAAAGAGTTCCATCAAAATGCTTTTAGAAAAGGGTATTACCAAGGATTGTGTATCGGGATGTATGGCGAATGAAGGTTTTATGTTGATTGGGGGTTAAGGAAAGTGGGGTATGTCTATCGTGAAGGTAGGAATATACTTCTTGGTACCATGGGGAGTTAGGATCAGGAATTTCACACACCATTTAAGAATTCAGCTTATCATAGGCAGGGACTATAATATTCTCAACAAGAAACTCACACTATGTACTGTGTTCTCGCATGGTGATCAGGGACCCAATAGTGGCCATGGCGTCAGCTGATTTTTTGTTTGTGCGAGGGATTTGTTGGAAGACCAATTAAGTGAAATGTGGTTTGAGATCTTTGACTTATGGTGATAGGGAAGCAACTTATCATCCTTTGTTTGATATTCATCCGTAACCTATTTGATAACCAATTGTGAATCACCTAGTACCAGTAAATTGAGAATCTTCCATTGTATGGCCTGATAGAGTCCAAGTACAAGGGATTCATATTCTGCAATATTATTCGTACAAGGAAATTGTAATTTATAAGATTTAGGGATGAGATCCCCTTTTGGTGTAACAAACAAGATTCCTTCCCTCGATCCTTTCTAAGTGAAGGATCCATCAAAACAAAGTTTCCGTGGGGTACTCAGGGCAAGATTGAGGACTGATTCATTTGGAAAATCTGTTATAAGTGGATTTTTTCCATCAACAGGTGCTTTAGCTAGCTGATCTACAATAACATGTCCTTTGATAGCTTTGCAACCCACATAAGCAATGTCAAATTCACTAAGGATCATAACCCATTTTGTTGTATGACCAATGAGAGCAGCATGTGCCAAGAGATATTTTAGTGGATCAATTTGGGAAACAAGATGAATCTTATGATTAAGCATATAATGTCATAGTTTCTGTGTACAGAAAACAATAGGCAAACATGATTTTTCAATTAAGGAATAACTCAACTCATAACCAATAAGAGTCCTGCTGAGATAAGAAATTGCTCGCTCTTTTCTGGTATCATCTAATTGTGCCAAAATGGCTCCCAACATGACCTCTGTAGTGGGTATGTACAAAATCAGAGGATGGCCAGCAACAGGTGGTACCAACATAGGTGGCTTAGCCAAATAGCCTTTTAGTTTCTCAATTGCATTTTGACATAAGAAATCCCATTAAAATTTGATATTATTGCATAGGAGATGAGAGAACGGATGCACCTTATCAGCCAGTTGTGACATGAATCTTTTGATTGATTGCAGTTTTCCTTGTAAACTATGTAATTGTTTTAATGTTTTTGGAGGTGGCATCTCAAGGATGGCTTTTAATTTCTTTAGATCCACTTCTATTCCACGCTGTGACACAATGTATCCCAGCAGCTTACCAGATTGTACTCCAAAGACACACTTCTTGGGATTTAGCCATAGCTTATACTTCTCTAATCGCTCAAAAATGGTAGTGAGGATAGGAATGTGTGATTCTCGTGTCTTGGATTTTCCCAAAAGATCATCTAAATTGTCTTCCAAGATGACATGCAAAAGGTCATGAAAGATAGTAGTCATTGCTCTCTGATATGTGGTGCCGACATTCTCAAGGTCAAAGGGCATCACCTAATAACAGAAGGTACCCCAAGGTGTTGTGAATGCGGTTTTGTGCTGGTCTTCTGGTGCTATCCTGATCTGATTTTAACTAGAGAAGCCATCCATGAGGGATAACATCTCATGTCCAACAGTCAAATCCACTATAATGTCAATATTTGGGAGTGGAAAATCATCCTTAGGACATGCAAGGTTTAGGTCTCTAAAATTAGTGCAGATGCAAATGCCCCCAATAGGTTTGCCTACTGGGACAATATTGGAGACCCATTCAAGATAGTCTATAGGTATGATTACTTCAACATCCAGCATTTTTTGAAGCTCTACTTTGACTACCAGTGTGACTTGCGAATGTATCTTCTGGAGTTTTTGTTTAACATGTTTCACACTAGGATCCATAGCAAGATGGTGCATTACAAGATCTGTATCGAGCTTGGGCATGTCCTTGTAAGTCCAGGAAAACTTGATTTTATGTTTATGAAGGAAATCTATCATGTCTTTCTTTTCTTGATCACTGAGAGAAACTATAATGTAAGTGATGTGTGTATCTGCTTCTGTGCCCAGATTGATCAGTATAGTGTCTTCTATAATCATAGAGGACACTTCTAGTTCTGATGATATAAATGGCAAGTAATCTTCTCCCTCCTTTAGCACCTCAGAAAGGTTTTCACTAGAGGATGTGTCCTTTATTTTGTCTTTTTCTTCATCCAAAGGTGCCTGCAAGAGGTTTTCAACAGGGGATGTTTTTGCATTTTCATTTTTATCTTTATTGTCATTTTTGCAACTAAGAGAATTAACTTGGCTACCAAAGTAGGCTTTCTTACTGTAGTGAATATGGTGTTAGTATTCTCAGAGATTCTTAAGTCCAAAGAGGGCTAAAAATGGCTCATCCAAATTGCAAATGTCCAAAGCTGATGGTGAATCTTGCTGATCCTAGTTAATTAGTTTAGGGTTTTTGAGGGGAAGACGAGGGGATGAAAGGTTGGCTTGGGTGATAGTGAAGACATGGTTATTGTCATCAAGGTCATCTTCAAAATAGTGGAAAATAATTTCAAAGAACTCTTCTTTAGTATCTGAATCTAAGGTAACTAAACAATAATCCTTAGCAAAGTTAGTCTTAGTTTCTATGGAACCCAATCCATGTCCTTTAGGATAGCCATTGGCTGTTATAATTTTCTTCTTACCAGTTTCATTAACTCTAAGACTGGTACCATGATATCCCATGCTTTCAACAATGGGAGTAACCTTGATATTATTTCCTTTAGGGAAGGTCACAGGTTTTTCTTCCTCATCACTGTAGAGCCAATCAAGGACATTGTATTCCATGTGTTCATCTGATAATGACCCCCAATGTTCAAAAGTGGTTGTTTTGCAATGCATGAGCATTTTGTCTTTAGAGGGGGGTAATGGTGATGGTCTTCTATAAGACTTTGGAGATAAAGGGAGTTGCCCAATTCATAGAGAAATTTCAAATTTATATTCTCCCATGCCTTGAACTGTAAAGGTGGCCTTTTCTTTAGATGCAGAGGCTTTGTATTCAATAACCTTTTCCTTTCCTTTGGATTGATCAACTGGTGTTTCTGATGTCTTTTTTGGAATTGAGGGAGTGTTTGAAATAGGGGTTTCTTGATTGAAGTGTCAGCCAAACTCATTCAACGGACAGTAGTTAGATTGTTTTCCTTCCAGTCTCTTGCAGTATTGAAAGGGATCAGGATCTCCAGGAACCATGATTTCTCTACCATGATGTGGGAACTTGAGACAGTGATGATAAGTAGAGGGTACACCTTTGATAGCATGTATGCAAGGTCATCCCAACAAAATATTGTATGGTAGATCTAGATCCAGTACATGGAAAATAGTTTCAATCAAGGCTGGGCCCACTTGTAAGGGTGGTGTGATCAAACCCTTGCTTTCTCATTCTCTATCATCATAGGCCTTTATTTTGATTCTCTTGTCTACATCCAGGAGGTCCTCAGAAAGACCGATGTTATGAATCATATTCAATGTGCACAAATTCAAGCTAGATCCACCATCTGTAAGGAATCATTTTATTTTTGTGGATTGGATTTTGGCTTCAATATGGAGGGACTTATTATGATGAAGGTCAGGACCGCGAAAGTCCTTATCGGTGAAGACAAGATTCTGTTGTGCGGCTAAGTTCCCAATCATATCTTGGAATTGTTTGGCATTGATATTTTCAGGGACACGAGATTCATTTAGAGAATATTTAAGGATTTATTTGTGAATTGGTGAGGTTTTTAGGAGCTCTAGAATGGATATATGTGTAGGCGCATTTCCTAACTAAGCCAATAGGTCATAGTGTGAGGTAGGCCAAGCAATAGTAGATGGTGCAGCTGGTGGATTTGCAGATGTAGAAGGTTTATCAGTAGCTTGGACAGTGACTCTGGGTCTATGTGTGGTAGCATTACAATCAATAGCTTTGAGGATTATCCTGTTAACATGTATGTCAACTTCTTCAATGCGGCCACAAAGAGCATCAAACCTAAAGTTATTGTTTTCTTCTAGACTCCCACATGTTTGATCATTGCCTGAAATAGTATTGGTAGAGTAATCATATGGGATTGTGTTGGATGCATTGTTTTGATTGTGTGGTGGGAAGGGATGATTGTAGACTTTAAGTTTTGCATTAGATGAGGATGCATTCTGACCTTCAACTTCAATTTTTCCATCCTCAATGAGATCTTGCACAAAGTGTCTAAGCTTCATGCATTTCTTGGTATCATGTCCTTTGATGCGATGATAATCACAATATTCATTATCTTTATACCAAACAGGATTGGGTTGATTCTCATTGAAAGGCAGAGTATTTGGATAGATTGTCATCCATTGATCTGCGAGTTGTTTAAAGATCACATCTAGAGGTTCTACCAATGCTGTGAATTGTTGTTGTTATTATTATTTTTGTTGTTGTTGTTGTTCTTTTTGTTGTTGTTGTTGTTGCGAGGAGACAAGTATGATTGATTATGCGGTTGTTGTTGATTGTTATTATGATTGTTGTTACAATTCTTATTTTGATTCTGATTGGTGTTGCGATTGTTTTGATTATTATTGTTGGATGATTAAACAGTTTGAACATGCTTGGCATCAGTCACTCCATCATTGACAACTCCTTTGTTTTTACTCCAGAATTTGGGTTTATCATTGTTGGAAGGAGTATAATGTTTGATGCTACCTCTTTGAAAAAGTCCATCTTCAATATCTTTTCCCTTCTTGACAAGGGATTCAAAGGTGTCAGGTGAAGCCATTTTTATTTTGAAAGACATCTTGGAGATCAAATTATTTGTGAAGATATCAATTAAGTGACTATCAAGTATTTTCCATGGCATGCGATTTGCAATATGTCTTCATCATTGTAAGAAACTAGCAAAGGTTTCTCCATTCTTTTGTTTTGTATTGCAAAAATTGTTGAGTGCTTCTTGATGCTCAATTTTATATGAATATTGTCCAACAAACTTATCTGTGAGATCAGAGAAGGTACAGATTGATCCATAAGGAAGGGCCATGAACCATTCCAAAGATGTGCCTCCAAGACTCCTAGTGAAGAGTCTCTTTAGGTAATTCTCATTATAGGCAACTTCTTGACATGCGATGTAAAATTCTTTGAGGTATTGTAGAGGACATGTTTCACCTTTGTATTTCTCAAATTTAGGCATCTCAAAGTTTGGTGGGAATGGTTACATTGTGATGGAATTGTCAAATGGATAGGAAAAAATCCCTTTGAAAGAAAACTCTTTTTTACCCCCATTTTGTAAACCACGCACAAGGTTTTTGAGTTCATTAAATTGTTGGGCCAAGTCTGGTGCATTTTGTAGGGAAAATGGTGGAACATAAGCTCCACCTCCTCTAAATTGTGCAGCTGAAAATCTCATGGAGTTCATACCAACAGTAGGAGGAGGTATATATTGATAGGATCTAGATGTGTTGGTTGTGGATGTCTTCATACCTGTTGTTTGAAACAGAGATGATGTAGGAAAAGGCATGGAAATCTGCCCTATGTTGTTGACATTAGCACTTGCTCCTTGAGTAGTATTTGTCATTGCGTGGGTGCTATTATGTGCAATAATGTTTAGCAAGAAACTTAGGATCTATTGAATTTGTTCTTGTATCAATTGGGATGTTGATGTAGTTGTTGATACAGATGCTGATGTAGGTATTGACGTGGAAGTTTCACTAACAACTCCTTTACCACTATCATGTGATGATGTAGCATTTGAAGTAGAGGCCATGGTTGCAGTAGTGGCAGCGGTGGCTTTGGTGATGTTTTGGGTAAGGAGTATTTCATCAAAGTCAGTGGGCACTGTGACACCATTTCGAATAAGATTCAAGAATATTTCACCGATGTTTTGAGTAATGGCTTTCTCATCCATTTCTAAGTTTTATGGATTGCTAAGGAAGTCGATCACTTGGGTAGGTATTTATTCTTGTTCCACTAACTCAGTTTCTTCAGGAACTTCCTCATCTTGTACTTTAGTGCCTTAAAAATATTGATGGGCAAAAGGATTCTCCTCATAGGTAGTGGTGTTGAGTGTTGCATGCCTCATGTTTCTATCTTGGGATCGAGTGACTACCATACAATGTTGGACTTTAGAAGAATGGAAGACAAGAAGATGTAAGATTTGAGAGATGAAATTGAATGGAGAAAATATTTGATTCTTGATTTGATTTGATTTGATTGGATTGAATAAGGATTGATTGATTGATGATTGATTTTGATTTAAAGTTTTTTGGAACAAAACCTAAGCACGACAAGACCTTATGATGATACAAACACAAAATGATTAAGTGATATCTGTTCTACTTGAAGATGGACTTGTGATCTCAAGAAAAATGGGACATCACTAAGGGATTTAAATCACTTGAGACAGACTGATGGTCTACAAGCAATGTTGTGTTTGTTTGAGGATGGTTTGTAATACTTTGATTAAGGTCTTTCAACCTAAAAGGATTGATTTGATTTGATGTGAAGAGATTTGATCTAATGCCCCAAGAGAAGGAATGATGCTTGATGATGATGGAAGAGTTGAAGAATTAATCTTTAGAAACAAGAGGGTTGTCTAATCATATTGCTCAAGGGTGACAAAGGCATGGTTGATAGGATAATTGGGTATGAAATTGCAGATCTTGTTGTTGTACATGATTTTATTAATTTTCTCTTTCCTGCTTGATTGATGTGGAAATGTGTTGATATTCTCTGGATTTGTGAGTGGTTTATTTTTGTTCTCGATAAATCGGAGGTGTTGGAAGCTTAACCTTCTTATGTTTCTTGGAACCGGTCATGTCATATGGTGAAAAATCTAGTTTTGATTGAATAACTGAATGATTTAAAACAAATGGTTTCAGGGTCTCATAGAAGACCAAATTTTGGATATTTCAACAGATTTTGGAGCTCACTATTTTCAAGTGGAGATGATAGTCTTAGACGCAGCCAATGATATACGTAGATGATGATCTATGGAGAGAGTGATCTACGCAGACGATGACTCTAGAGCGGAGATGGAAGACTATTTCTTAAAGCAATTTTTTGATGTTTTGACAAATGTTTGATTTCAACTTGGTCTTCAGTAGGTTTGTTCGATGGCAATAACCAATTTCAACATACTCAAACTAGAAAATAACTAGGAGGTGTCTTAAAACAATCCAACAAGGGACAAAGCAACCTTGAGGGATACAAGCAAGTGTGACTTTGGGGAAATTTGATAAAATTGCAATATTTCATTTGTGTATGTTCAAATGACTCTTTCAATCCATTTATGTTTTTACTTGGTTTAGCACAACGAAGATAGTACAAATAGTAGCTACCTTAGGGAATTGGCTTCACATGAAATATTATAGGCTCATTGATTGGTAGTCCTTTAGCTCACACATCAGTGTCACCCTTGAAAGGGCACCCATGATTTTTCATTTTTCCAGGTATTATTGTCGTGCTACAAAGATCTCCTTCGTAACATAATACCCTGAGACACGTATGATGGGAATCTTGGGGGGAGAATCTTCCCTCCCCTTGTACTATAATAAGTCACTGTTCAGAGGTGAATCGGGTAGGCTACTAATTTATAGTTGCTAATAAGATTTGTGGCATCCCCGCAATTGGTTTGTATGGTGTGAGACACTTTAGTCTCTAGTTCAACCATGCCAGTATGCTGAGGATATTCAATCAGTATGGACTACCATTAAACACGACCCACCCGAGCTTGAAGGGATAAAGCGGACCTTTGGGTCACACCTTATTTCTATACTGGCTGAAGGGATTTATCGATTTGAGGTCATCCTCTAAAGGGGAAGTGCACCCTCTAGACAGGCCTCTCTAGAAGCTAAATTAAGCTAAGCTTTCTCTTCACCCAAGTTCCATGAAGGCGAGGGGAGAGGATACGACTATAGTTTAATCATAGCGTCATGTAATTTAAGGGATCTATCTAATGACAAAATAGATTGAAAGAAGTGTTGAAAAAAACTTCTTCAAACACACCAAAATGAGTTCATTTCCAAATTGAACTTAATTAGAGAAACTAAGTGTTTTCTACCTAAGCAAAAGATACAATAATATGATTAAGCATGCAAGTTCAATTCATTTCCCACACATCACTAAGGAAAGCTTGTAAAAAAGTGTGTTTGTTTGCCTTAAGTCATTCAATATTTGTGAGTTTCATTCCCTTATGCATTCAAGATTGTATGTGGTTGATTTCTCTTTTAAACAACATTCATTCAAAGACTAAAGTTTAAACATACAAGTTCATTTCTAAAAATCTAATAAAAAACACAAGGGAACTTGCATGAAAAATAGTTAGTAGTTTTTTCTGGAGCCTTCAACTATGAAATATTGCAAAGAATAATAGGTCATAGGAAAATCACGTAGCCGATGATCTGCGCAGACGGTGATTTGTGCAAATGGAGATCTGCACAGATAGTGATCTGCATAGACGGTGATTTACTTGCACAGATGACCGAATAAAAATAGTCAAATTTTGTTATAAAAAAGACTTAGCATACATAAATATTAATTTTTCTTAATCAATTTTAACAACATCTAACTCTTAAAAAATATTACTCTGTCAGAAACCTGAGAGTTAGAAAGCTTAAAATCTGATAAAAATAGTTTAAAACAATGTTATTCTAAGTCTATTTTTAGACAGGCGGAGACGGTTGTCTATGTGTGTAGATGACAAAGAAGTGTAGATAGAGTTCTGGAAACACGGACGATAGAATCAGAGCGTAGATGGCTCTGTGTAAAAACTTTCCAAAACTACAAAAAAACATAAAACTTGTTAGAAAATAGGGATGTGGGTCCCATCAGGCATTGCCAAAATATATCTGATAAAAACCTACCTGTCAAGCACAATCACTCAAACATGCAAACAACAAAGATTAGTCATTAGGAATCACAAATAAGAGCATATTCAAATGAAAGCTTGAAACAAATGGGTTTACACCACAACCTTCGATGAGCCAAACAAGTGCACCCAAGCCTTGTTGATTTTCTCTTAGAGATATTTGTGGGTGTGCTCTCCCAACACAATATTATAAATCCCACTAGATTGATGGATGAAAGCTAAAATGCATACCAATGGATATAATGAAGAGCTCAAGAACAAGTATGAGGAACTTGTCTCAAGCCTTCATCAAATGATGAGAATGAATATGTAAAACTACACTAACATGCTATGCAAGATCAAATGAAACTAGAACTAGATTCATTTCCATTATACTTAAGATGTGATTTCTAGATTTCTTAAGAACAAAAATATGAAAATGCACTATAAAATTCTAGCACTAAACTAGCATGATAACAATGCATAAATGAGAGATGATTTGCTCTTGATAATGGCCTCTATTTATAGATTTTTTGGAGGAGAGAGAGGGCTTGGATGAGGTGGAGCTCATGTGAAATCCACATGAGGGACACATAAGACATGCAAGAGGCCAAATTTTCTCACACATGTGTGATAAACTTTTGATGTGATGGGTCAAGGTGTACTTAAAGTACACATGTGAAGGATCTTGTAAGAGGTGTAAGAGTTTTAGTCCAGTGAAACACTTTTAGAAAGTGTAAGAGGGTGTCATCATGGGTGTAAGAAATCTTGTTGGCACCAAATTAGGATTATTTGGAAAAGTCAATTTTTGGAAATTTGCTCATACACGTGTGAGAAAATAATTAGGACTAATTTGTGTAGGAATCAAGAAATTAGCCTAATTAACTTAAGTTAATTAGTAAGTAGGCTTATTTGGTGAGAGTGATGTGAGGTAGGGTAGGATCTAGGTTCAAATTAGTTTAATCCAAATAAAATTTAGATTAATTATAGTTTAGTAGAATTAAGTCATGTGGAGGAATAAAAAAATTAAAAATTTATTTAAAAGGGATTAATGGGGGGTAATATATATAAATAAGATTTAATACATTAAAGGGGATAGTATTTAAATTAAATTTAAATACTAAGGAAGTGAATCGTATTTAATTAAATAAATAGAAGAATATAATAAATATAATTAATTAATTTCAATTAATTATAATGCTATGGGAATATTAATTAAATTAATATAAGGACAATTTTAGACATCTACACCTATAAGAAGTGTTTGGTCTGAATTATTTGTGTTCATGGTTTGGCTATATTCTTCCCTATTAAAACATTAAAACCATCTCAGTTCCTTTTGAGTTTTGTGGTTGTTGGTTGTATGTCCTGCATGGTAGTGAATAGTTAATAAATGAGTGGTTACCATTCAATACTTTATTATCATTTATCTGTTGTTAAAATCTGGAGTTGTAAAAGAGTTGTGAAGAATTGAATATATATTTGGATTAGGTGTACCCATCTTGGTTTTGTAGAGCTAGAAGTGCAGAGGGTACTCTTGTCCCTATAGTTGGTTCAAGTTACCTTAAGATCTTCTATATTTGGAGCTAATCATTATTAAAATCAATCTAAGGTATATTGGTAGCTTTGAAAAGCATAAACAATTTAAAACACCAAAAAAATGGTGACTCTGTTTGGGAGTTGTCCTTTAGAAGAATAGAGTTACTCTTGTTTAGGCCTTAGTTGTAATCCTTTGTCTTGAGAATTTCCTCACTGCAATATACATATAAGTTAGTGTTGTATTTTCGCAAAAAAAATTGGGTGGTGACTCAAAGAAATCTCTGCAGCAGTGCTAAGTGATACTTATTATTTATACACATTTTATCAATATGAATACTAGATCTAGAGTGAAAGAACATCCTGAAGTTGAATTCGAAGGTGGACTTCCAACTACTTCTAGGGATGATCACCCTAGGAGAGAAAAGAAGAAAAAAGACAATCCATATCCAAGAAGATAAGAGGAGGAAACTAGGAGAGAAGATTCAATCCAATACAACCATGAAGGAAATACATCAGAATATGAAGAGGCTCCAAACGTGGGATTGGATACATATGGAGATTACACTTCTCCTGATGAGAGAGAGGAATAGGGATCTGTCACCACTCTCCCAGATTATGAAGATTCCTCTGAAGAACTTGATAAAGAGGAGAGACTTTCCATAAGGCAGTTGGCCATCATAGAACAAAAGAAAAAAAGAGAGGGCCGATAAGAAAAGACAAAATCAGATAAGAGGTGACAAATTGAAAAGGAAATCGTTGAAACATGAGGAAAAAATTCATGTTGAAGAACCTGAGAAGGATAAAGAGAGACATGTTACCCATTGAAATATTGATACTCAAAGCCCTAAAGATAAGGGAAAGAAGAAGGTGACAGGAGTTGAAATAAATGAACCTAAAAGTCACAAAGTTCCAATAGATCAAATTTCTAAATTGGACATTGGACTTGAGAAATCTATAAGGGAGAGATAGATCATGGCCAAAGATCTTGAGAGAGAAGAACTTGAGGCTAAGGCTTTAGAGATGAAGAAGAAGGTTGATTTTCTCAGGAAATCTACTAGGCCTTCTAATGTTGGTGCTGAGGTAGCTGCAACATCAAATGCCAGAGCATCTACTTCTCAAAAGATCCATTCCAAAGGAGACTAGTTCATGCAGAAAGGTACAAACAATTTTCTTTTATTGGTATCCCTAGTTATCCTAATATATTTCCAAATTAAATTAGCGATAAAATTCCTAGATTTTCTGGAAATCATGTAATCACATGTGAGGAACATCTAAAGAATTTTACAAATACTATGGATGATTATTACATTATACATGAGGATGTAGTCATGAAGATTTTTGTTCTGTCTCTAGTAGAGGATGCTAGGGATTGGTTTAATGAATTACCTCATGATTTAGTGGGATCTATGGATGAACTAAACTATTACTTTAAGGAGAAATATGGTGATAAAACTAATAAAGGATTCTTGTTGAATGAATTTAATACTATCGAGAAAAATTCAAATGAAGAATTTGTTGAATTCAATACAAGATTCCAAAATGCTATGCATAGGCTTTTTCAAAAAATGAGGCTTGATGATGAGGTGTGTCTTTTTACCTATTTAAATGATTTTGATTCTAAAATGGGATATCTTCTTAGAGACAAGAATCCTAGAAGCACTAGTGAAGCCTGTAAGATAGTTGTTAACATAGAAATAAATAGAAGAGTCTCAGAAAAAATGGGTAAAAGGGAAGGTGGGAATCTTACTAGGATCAATCAAAATGAATGAGAAAATAAAGATAATAGCCCGCTCCCAATAATAATAGGCCATCCTATAAAAGTTATAATTAGCAGCTAAGGATACAAAATTTTCCCTATAATACCCAATGGAAGGATGGGAAACCTATTCTCCTACAAAGGAAGGACACGCCTGATAATAAGACCCCTGATCCTCTACAAATAAATTCTGTTAACATGTGTAATGAGGATTATTGGTGAGAAACTTGTTACTCTCCACACAATCTTGATTATTGTGATGTTTCTTTGAAGGTATATGCAAATGAGGAACAAGGAGAGGAGGAAGGTGAGTTGTATGATGATACTAGTTGTTCCATGACCTAGCCATCTCCATATCTTGAAGTAGATTTTCATGACAAAATTGAGAATCATGATGTCTCTGGCTCATGAAGCAGAGTAGAAGCATATTATCAACAAGTTTTTCCTGATGACAAAGAAGAAGCATTTTATAACATAAGATGTAATGCTAAAAATAGTAAGGAATCTATAGTATTGAGAAGATCCTTTGATAAGGAAATAACTCATATTATAGTTGATCTGGTTACCAAAGCAAGAAGTAATTATGATTTTAGAAATAGAACAGTTGGTGGTGCAGAAAGAAAACCAAATAATTTTCTCTTTAAAGAGACCAAAGAAGATACTAAACATCAGAAAGACAAGGGAAAATATGCTGAGGGTGTGAGGAAGTTAAAAGTTAGAAATGTAAACAAATCAAATGGTTCAAAAATTGTATATAAAGTTCAAGAAAAAAAACTAGAAACAATTTCTCCCCCTCCTAAAATGGATAATAAGAAATCAAAGAAAGAAGAGCCAACTCTTATCATTCAAGTTGAGGATGGTAATCTTGGTATTGAGAAACAAGAATTCTCTAAAGTAAAATACACCCCTATTAATATGGAGCATTTGTTATTACATATCAGTGTCAAGGTTCCATTTTTTAAAATGATGAGGATTAAGGAACATAAGGAGAAGGTCATCACAATGGTAAATGGTGTTTCTTCCACAAGAATTAATAAACCAGAAGGTATTGAAAAGGTGAAAAAAATAGAAGATAAATCAGAAAGTAGGGTAAAAGAGTCTAAAGAAATGATTTCAAAGATCCCTCAGATTTATTTGAATACAAATCATGTAAATACTCCCTTAGGAGCTGTGGATCCCTTTTTCTTAACTTTAGTTATTAATGGTAAGATGCTAAAAAATTGCATGATAGACTCAGGAGTATCTAACACTGTTATGCCTGCAAAAGTCATGAAGTCAATGGGATTATAAGTTGATACACCTCATGGAAGGTGTCAGGCAATGGATTCAAGAGAAATCTCTATCATTGGTACTATTAAGGCTTTTCCTTATAGGTTGTTTGTTTATCTTGACAAAGTGATGACAATGAACTTCCTAGTGGTTCATGGGTGTGTGCAAGAAGATGAGTCCACTTGAGGCAGAACTTTTTAACTTAGTCATTTTCCTGAAATAGTACTTCAAGACACGGGGTGACATTTGTAAAAAGCAGGGTGATGTTTAGCTTCGGGACCCCGAGCCTTAATTCAAATCATCACCCCGTAAGGGACAAGGTCCCAAGGCTAAATGGGGTCATGCTCAAAATAGGGTGACATTTGAAATGCTACCTCATCCCAGAATGGGGTGACATTTCATATGTGACCCCATTTCGAAAACTATATAAATTTTTTTTGACAATTTTATTGTCATTTTCAGCGAGCGCGATCCCACTCCAGAGCTTTACCCCATTTTGTTAGAGACCAAATTCCTTCAGGTGATGATGTTTTCAACTTTATTTTAGTTTTATTGTCTTTTTTTAAATTTTTTTAGTAGTTTTAACTATTTTTCTAATCATATTTGTTGTTGTTTTTCCCTACAGAGTTGCAGCTCTTCAGTTGCTGTCTACACCACCTCTACGTCTTCGCTTTTCATCTACACCACTTGCACGTAAGTCTTTTTTTTAATATATTAAGTTTAATTATTGTTTTTATTATTTTTTAAATAGTATTTATTGTTATTTTTATTATGAAAAATGCAATGTATGTCAAATTTATTTAATCAATTATTGTATGTAAATGTTAAAATTAGTTTAGTAAATACATATTTAATTTTTTCTTGTATTTAGTATATATATCGTAAAATCTACAGTAGAAAATGTACAATAGAAAATTAAAACAAATGAGAAACCCACACCACATGTACCTGAAACACATAACTTGTAATTTTGTAACCTTCAATTTTTAACACATAATAGAAACCCTAGTACCTAT
>MU227232.1:744517-757559 GCA_018584345.1 Thuja plicata | reverse complement strand
TTCATATTTGCATCTTCTGCATCCATTGTATCTCCCATGGTATCTTTAATGTTTGACTCTTCAATTGTTGTGGATCCAGAAGCTTCATTGCTATTCATTTCGCGCATCCTCATTCTTCTATCTCTTTTGCGTTTAGCCTCTTTCTCTTTCTCCAATTGAATTTCCTCATCAATCATAACCCTCCTTTGTTTCTTCTTTTGATGTTGTTTACATCCCATGATTAATAATTGAAATCAATCACAAGAGTGCCTTCAATAGTTTAAACTTGCAAAAAATTGTTCAATGTGCTCCCAATGATTGATGCCTTCAAATGGAGAATATAATAGTCAATAAACAATGCAAAAACTATCCAAAACCTGCACATTCGATCATTGTTGATCGTACTTTGAGTACAAGATTGCTAATGCAGTAAAAAAACATAGCAAATTTTAAAAAAAATGGTCAAATATGAGACAGGGTGACGTTATGAAATGGGGTGACGTTTCAAAAATGAAACGTCACCACCGTTTCATAATGTCACCCCGTATCGTTTTAAATCAATTTCCAACGGCTACAAAAAGAGACGGGGTGATGTTATGAAACGGGGTGACGTTTCATTTTTAAAATGTCACCCTGTGTTATAATGTGACCCCGTGTTCTAAAATTTAAATTTTCCCCACCAAAAGTGGTTTGGGTTTAGCTTTGGGAAAGGCTTGGTCAACCGACCCTTGGCTTTGGATCTGGGTTGACCTCAATGTTGAAGGCCATGTCCATATGTAGACACAAAACTCACTTTGGCCTCAAATTGGATTGGGTTTTCTGAGGAATTTTTTTGCGAAAAAAAACCCAGTATAGATAAGAAAATGAAGATTCATAATATGTAATTTTTCATTAAATTTGATTAATATTTATATTTTTCAATCATTTTGTACTAAAAAAGGTCTATAGAAAAGAGAATACAAGCTTTTTTGTAATTTTAATAACTTTTTTATTTTAAATTTTATTGAAAAATAAATTATATGACATCAAACTACACATAATTCTACACACTTAATTTTTTTTTTTTTTTTTAAATCACATGTTTAGGGCAAATTATGCTTGTCGTACACACAAGGTTTTATAAACAATGATTGAGCCCAATATATAATTAATTAAAAAAAAATTAACAAAAAAATATGGAAAAATATTTGCATCAATCTTAAATGTGTTACTTACCATTTCCCAAAAGGGTTTAGATAAATAGTTTCATTTGAGTCTGATTTTGCTTGCCACACACATGCATGGTATAGTCCTAAATGAGTGACTTTTAAAATGAGGGTTTTAGTAATCCCTATTGAAATTTGAAATTTATCATCTGGGTATTTTAAAAAATAACATATTTGGAGAGTAGAATTTGAATCCTAAAATTTTATATTAGTGAATTTTTGGAATATTTCATGTCTAAGTGCCTCAAATCTTTAGGTCAAATAGGACAAATTTGAAAAAATAGGAAAAATAGTTCCACTTTTTGGCCAAAAAGTGGACTCAACTTCTTGCTGGCACCCTCATATTCCTCCTCAGTATGGAATGTTGTTATCTAGAAAATGGATTGCTTCAATGGGAGGAATTATTCAATGTGATCTATCATTTTCCACTTCCAATATTTCTGGTAACAATGTCAAGGTATCCCGCGAAAATAGAACTCCTCACATGATTGAGGAAAATAAAGATACTAATATGAATTGTTTTAAGGATACTAATATTGGATCTTTTCAAGTACAAGATATAGGGTTTGAAGGAAGATCTCAACCTATGCTTTTATTTGATGACAATGACAATTTTATGGACCAATATGATTTGTGGACCCATGTACTTTGATGGAGCAAGTTCTAAGGAAGAAGCTGATGCAGGAATCTTATTGATAGCTCCTAGTGGTAAGAATTTCAAGTTTTCTTTTACATTATTGTTTACATGAAAAAAAAATGTTGTAGAATATGAGGCTTTGTTAATAGGATTGAGGTTAGCCTCAAAACATGGAATAAAAAGTCTCAGAGTGATTGGAGACTCTGAATTGATAATATCTCAGATTAAATCCAAATATGTTTCAAAAAATCAGAGACTCAAGCAGTATAGAAATGTTGTTTGGGATGATTTGGAAAACTTTGTTGCTTTTAGTATTGATTGGATAGATAGAGGTTAGAAAAAAATGGCAGATTTTCTAGAAAACATTGCTTTGAAACCTGAGGATATAACATTTACAGAAATTTGTAAAATATAGATTCAATCTAGGCCTTCAATACCAGATAATGTTGAAAACAGGCAAGTTTTTGAAGATGACTTAGATATTCTAAGATTTTTAAATTGTGAAGAAGACCTTTTAAACAAGGAAATGGATTTCAGTGGATGTATGGAAACCTTGGATAATAAAGATACCATTTTTGGTAAAGAGGTTCTCCAATTGAAATCAAATAGAGTTCCCAAAGGGATAGTTATTCTTGAGAGATCTTTTGACAGTAAAGACAAGTCTTTTTAGGCAAATATTGTAAGTAAAATTGAATATTTGGAAGAAATAAACATATGAACAACTGAGGACCCTAAGAATGTATATATTGGTAAAATTTTGTCTCCTAAAATCCGTAAGTTATTGGTTGATCTTCTTAGAAAATATAGGCATGTTTTTGCATGATCTTATGATGATTTGAAGGCCAATAGAGAAGATTTGTTTCAACATGACATTCCTTTAAAGGAAGGCACTAAGCCTTTCAGACAAAAATTGAGACCTATGAATCCCACTCCGACATAAAAGATGTAGGAAGAATTAAAAAGGATGAGAGATGCTAGGATTATAAAAATCATCAGACATTCCACATGGGTATCAAATTTGGTACCAATGAGAAAGAAAAATGGAGATATCAAACTTTGTGTAGATTTTATAAATTTGAATGTCAATTCATTAAAACATAATTATGGTTTTCCAAATATGGAAGCCATGTTATAAAGAGTTACTGGGTCTGAATTAATGTCTATGATGGATGGATTCTCAAGATATAACCAGATCATGATTAAGCAATCTGAACAATTTGAGATTGCATTCACCACACCATGGGGTACTTATGTTTATGTGAGAATGCTTTTTGGCTTGACAAATTCTAGGGATACTTTTCAAAGAGCCATGGACGTGACATTTGCAGATTTCATAAATAAATTTTTAGTTGTTTACCAAGATGATTGGACAACTTATTCAACAAAAGAATATCAACATTGTGATCATCTTAAAAATATTTTTGTTAGAGCTTTGGAATATGGGGTCTCTTTCAACCCAAAGAAATGTGATTTTGGAGTTACATAGGGAAAGTTCTTAGGACACATTGTGTCTAAACATGGAGTAAGAATTGACCCTAAAAGGGTTTCTGCTATTGATAAAGTCCCTCAGCCCAAGAATGTTAAGGGCATTCAATATTTCTTTGGACAGGTAGATTTCTTAAGGAGATTTGTTACAAATTTTGCAGAGATTAGTATCCCTATTTCAGAGATGATGAAGAAAGGAGCTAAGGTGGGATGGAGTGAAGAGGCATCTAAGGCCTTCTTAGGTATTAAACAAGATATTAAAGATGCTCATGTTTTGAGAACACCTAATTATGACAAACCTTTGCAAATTTTCTCCTTTGCTTCATACAATAGTGTTGCTGCAGTATTGTTACAAAAGAATTCAGAGGGCTTTGGAAAACCCATTTCATTTTTCACTAAGTCTTTACAAGCAACGAATTTAAAATATGACATCATGGAAAAACAAGCATATGATCTGGTTAAAGTTGTCAAATATTTTAGATGCTATTTGGTAGGAGAAACTATAATTGCTTATGTGCCTAGTGTTGTTGTGAAGGACATTCTGGTCCAATGGGAGGTTTTTAGGAAGGAGGTGTAGATGGATAAACAAAATCCAAGAGTTTAATATTGACATCCAGATCAAAAAATTGGTCAGAGGCCTAGAACTTGCAAAGCTAATGGCTCAGAGAAACTTGGATGCAAATCATGTAAACATGTTAGAAGAAGAGAAAAGGCCTTATATTTGTGATATGGATTGTTGTTATTGGTATAAGGACATCATTGGATATCTACAAAAAATGATATTACCTCCTGAAATGGATAAAAATAGGAAGAGAATGGTTAAGCTGCATGCCATTAAGTATGCAATAATACATGGTCAATTATGGTGGAGGAGCAATGAAGGAGTATTTCTCAAATGTGTAGATTATGATAAATCCCAGAACTTGTTGGAACAAATGCATAATGGTGCATGTGGGGGCCATTATATGGATAAGACTACTGCACATAAGATTATGAGGTCTAGTTTTTGGTGGCCTACTATCTTCAAGGATGCTCACAGTTATATCAATAAATGTGATACTTGCCAGAGATTTGCAGGTAAGCTTAAGTTTACTGGAAATTTACCTTTGAGGCTTGTCATAATTGAGGCACCTCTTCAAAAATGGGGAATGGATTTAATTGGAGAGATTCCTAACAAGTCTAGTGGGGGTCATTCATGGATTTTGGTGGCAACTGATTACTTTACCAAGTTGGTTGAAGCAATTCCCACCAAAAGAGCCACTAGTAAAGTTGTGACTGATTTTATGATGCATAATATCCTCACTAGGTTTGGTTATCCTGAAACTATTGTGGTAGATAATGCAATGTGTTTCAGATCTAAAGAATTTAATTATTTGTACGACCAGTATGGGGTCCAAGTTTCTTATTCTTCTCCATATCACTGATAGGGGAATGGTCAAGTTGAATCCAGTAATAAGAGTCTGATAAAGATTTTTAAAAGAGTGTTGGATAAGAACAAAAATGACTGGGATTCAAAGTTGCAACAAGCACTATGGGTTGATAGGGTGACAATAAAGAGGTTCATTAGTTGTGCACCCTTTGATTTAGTATATGGTATACATGCTAGGTTGCCACAATAATCTATTGCAAATGTAAAGTTTATCCAAAGATATAATGAGGAGCTAGATGATGAGATGAATATCAAAATGGATGATTTGATACAATTGGATGAATCAAGAAGGGAAGCACATGACATGAATGTTAGGTTGTATAATCAATGTAATGATCTATATGACGAAAGAACCACTGTACGAAGATTTGAAAATGATGATTTGGTCTTGATGTGGAATGCCAGATTGGAGGATAAAGGAAAATATAGTAAATTTGATCCTATTTGGTTAGGACCATATATCATTGACAGTAAGTGGGGTTCTGATTCTTACATTTTAAAGGATTTAACTAGAAATATTATGGAATTGTCGGTTCATGTTTAGTTCCTAAAGTTTTACTTCTCTTGAAGTTCTCTGATCCATGAACAGTGGGTTGTAAATAAGTTTTGGTTTCTTTTTCTGTTGTTTTTTGTATGATGTAGGTTAGTTTTCCTTTCTGTAGGTGGTCTGCTTAACTCAGAGTTCTGGAATCTTATCATGCCCGCAAGAGATAGGCATCCCCAATTAGAGCCACTATTAGCCCTATCAAAAAATTTCATGGTTCCAAGGTTTTACTTCTTCTTTTGCAGTGTTTTAGGTCTTTGGTTCTTAAACCCTTGGTTCATTTTCATGCAAAAAACCCTAAGTCCGTAATGCCTGTTATATTTTTGAGTTACTTTTTGGGATCTTTTAAATGACTAAAGTCTCATGTCCTTTAAGTCATCATCACTAGGGACATCTTTTTTATTCCCGAAGTCCTAGCGGGGTGTAATTTTTCCTAAGTTTTATGTCGCCGACATACTTTATGCTTTGCATCTGTCGAGCAGGTCTATCTTAATCCTATGGTGGGCATGATTCCTTGATCACGAGATGAAGACACTTTATGCTTCAAGGCATTGTGACATGGTACCACCTAACTATCCTAAGATTTTGAGGTCAACATCTTCAAAAGCATGTAGCGGCAAGTTCGTGAACCATCAGATTCTTTTCATCTAGCGGTTGGCACTTTTCCACTAACACATGATGCACGAGAGTTAAGTTTTAGGGGCATTGTGACAAGAGGAAATGTGAAAAGTGTGGGCCCTAGCTCAGATAAAGGTAAAGTTAATCAACCATCGGATTATTTTCATCCAACGGTTGGCGCAAATCCTTGAAAGGAAAGATGACTGATTTTTATTGTTCAAGGCATCACGCCTTGATGCCAAGTGTCCTGCTGAGATCAAAGACGAAGGAAAGTTGATGGGACTGTTAGATTTGTTTTCATCGCATGGTGTGCATGACTCTACTATACCAAAGATACAGTTTGGTTATCCATCATGGATTCACAAAATTGTGACACGTAGCAGTTTGGGGGACTAGGTTATGACTGCAGTTAAGTTAAAGATAAGTCAAATTAAAATACATCCAACGGTTGATGTGATCCCATGAAGAAAATATTATCTTTGGTTAGTCTTTATGGCTCTGCGACCGCTCGACATGTGTCCAACTTGGTTAGTGGGACCTGCAGTTTCAAAGCCAAGGGTGGGTTAACACGCGGTTTCGTTGATTTTCATTGGATGGCCAACACTTTCCCTTCAAGTGAAGATGCTTGATAGGTATTCATCAAGGCATTGCGACAAAGTGACGCGTGTCTAGATCTGATCGTTGGCTCACGGGTAACTTAAAAAATATCTACAATTGTGTTATAAAGTTGATTTAAAGTTTAAATATGGGTCGTTGATGATGAATTATGTGTCAGGTGTAGCTATTAGAGTGGATTTTCAAATTTTCAAATTGTTTTCACTAGGGTTTCAAAGTGGTGGACTGTGTCATTTATTGTAGAGTACTTAACTGATGAATTTGATATCTTGGGTCATGTTTGTCCGACTATTGGATGTTGTATGAGGGCAATTTGGATGGTTATGAATGTATTTATATAGAGAATGTCTTGTTAGGGCTTTTAAATTAGTTTCTTAATCACTTTAAAAACCTTGTTATGTCCTTTTCTATTCTTCACCATTAATGAAGGGTCTTTTCCAGAATTATATAAAAAGAGATCAAGTTGTGGCTGAGCTTTTCAAGAAGGGTTAGTTGGTGTTCTGCAGTTCTTAAGGGCTAAGTCTTCTCGGGGTAATTAATGCAAAATTCATTCCATTCATTGTTCCTCCTGCAGGGCTTTGTTCTTCAGCTTCTCAAGATGGATGGCGGCCAGATCAAATTCTTCAATAGGATGAATTAAAGGAAGGTTTCAACTTGCTAATGAAAGATCTTCTTGGTTGTTGAAATGAATTCAATTCTTCTGTTATGTAATGTTTTAAAATTGATTATCCCTAACCCTAAATGATCTGAAGCTTATTGCAGTCCTTGATCTATAAAAGGACTTCCAAGATCATTTAGAAGGGATGGAAACTTAGGGAAGTAACATAAAGCATTTTAAGTTATATATTTTTTATAGTGAGTTTAACAGATGTATATCTAGAGAGTGTTAATATAGAATAGAAGGTTTAAGATCTTCTACATTTGTTGACTAGGTGTATGTCTTGAAATAGTTTGAAATATAAACTTGGTTCATCATACTTAATACAATATATCAGATTTAAGTCTCTTCTTGATGCTTACCTCTTGAATTGTGAATTTTCTTATTCATTGCATGAAATTTGTCTATGTATATGTGATTAGTCCTTAGTTTTGATCTAAGATTAAATCAAATAATGCTTTGGATATGACATAGGTTCATTTGGTTTGTCTACATAAGGATCCTATAAGAAGTGTTTGGTCTGAATTATTTGTGTTCATGGTTTTGAGTCTTTGACAGTAGTTGGTTTCTTTGTTTTGTACTTGAAGTAGAGACATTGCCCAATGGATAAAGCATTGATCAGTAATTAGTAACTTCTACATTGATACATATCTAATAGGTTTGGCTATATTCTGCCCTATTAAAACATCAAAACCATCTCAGTTCCTTTTGAGTTTTATGGTTCTTGGTTGTCCTATATGGTAGTGAATAGTCAATAAATGAGTGGTTACCATTTAATACTTTCTTACCATTTATCTGTTGTTAAAATCTAGAGTTGTAAAAGAGTTCAATATCTATTTGGATTTGGTGTACCTGACTTGGTTTTGCAGAGCCACAAGTGTAGAGGGTAGTCTTGTCCCTATAGTTTGTCCAAGTTACCTTAAGATCTTCTATATTTGGAGCTAACCACTCTTAAAATCAATCTAAGGTATATTGGTAGCTTTAAAAAGCATAAACAGTTTAAAAAACCAACAATGCGTATATTTTTTTTGTGGACATGCAATTGAGTTCTCCTTGAAGCACATGATGAAATCTTTATGAAAAAATTGTGCCTAATTTAAGGAAGGTTGATGTTGTTATGACATAAGAATGCTTGAGCATCTTTTGTATTATAAATGAATTGCTTATGTCCATTATGTTTTTCATGTGTAGAAATGGAATTAGTCTTAAAAGGTATATTTTGAAAGTCCGCGATTATAGTATATTGAAAGTTGAATGTGTGTACCTATGTTCTTTGGCTAAGTGTATGTGTATTTCACATGCAGACATTATAAAGTTGATTGTAATATTGTATTTTGTTTTAAAATTTGGGCTAACTTTCATCTAGGAATTATATACATTTCATAAGGGTGAAAACATTTGGAATTAAAAGCATGGTTAATGTTTATCTATGATGAGGTATGCATGATTATAGTTTGTGTTTCTCTATGATGGGATAATTTCATGATATTGTTTACTTCTCTAAATAATACTAATGGTTGAGAAGGATCTAAAATATTCATTAGTCAAGAGAGGGATGTGCTTCTAATGGCATATTTATGGCATGTGCTTAGTATGCATCCATGAATTTTTGCAGTATTAGTCTATGGGTTTTATTTTGCACAATTCCATTACGTCTGCAATTTTTCTTGTTTTGACTACCTCAAGGTGGGATGGGCATCTTTCATGTTAGGAAAGATTCTGGGGAAGCATAATGGTTTCGTGGTAGGGTGGAAATGCACTCCTACAATATTCTCGCCCCTGATGTTTTGTGAGGAACAAGTGTCTGGAGCTCCTATCAGGAAGGTCTTCCTTTTAAAAGAGCATGATTTCTTTGTTATCGACGCAATGGTCTAGTATATTGATATTTTCACTTTTATGTTGATTAGTCAACAACTCTTGTAAAATCTAATTCTTACTGGACTCACATTGATGTTTTCGACAAGTTGGTCTAAATTCTTCCTAGTTGGTAGCTATGGTTTTCTATTGTTTGTTGAAATTTTATTTAATTTTGATGTGGTATCTCATGTGATTGTACTAATGGCGTGTTCGACAATTTTGGTCGGCACCTATTCCTTATTTATGGATTCATTTAGTCGCATACTCTTTTCGACGAGTTGGTCGAACCTTATGATATTTCATGGAATTAAATAGAAATAAATTTTGACTTATTGAGTTGTGGTTTCGACTTTTGACTATGTTGACCAACTTCATTATCTTTTGTGTATTGATGATGTGAAACATGTTGTCGAGGAACCAGTGTTTACATATATATATATATATATATATATATATATATATACACACATACATATACATATACATATACACACATACATACATATACATGTATACACATATATATACACACAATAAATAAATAAATATTCCTCTCAAAGATCTTTAGGTGTTACAAGTACTATGCAACTATTAGCACATCTTCAAATAATGGTCACAATCTCTTCCTCAAATAACATAGGGCTTTGTGAGGCATTTAGGGTTATCACATTTGTGACACGCCCCACAATGCGGTAGTCCTATGACCTATATGAAATCAACATCGAAGAACTACGGATATTCCATTTGCTTCCTATCCACAAGTAAAATATAGAAACCTGAAAGAATTAAACCTGAGAATATGCGAAAAAACGTCAAATACATTTACAGACTTTGTGATGAAGACAGGGAAGAATTACAGTTATATCGATTTATAACCTATCGACGCCCCCAATATAATTTGTTTTGTTTTAGTCGACGTTATTCTCGACTGATTGTTGTCTTAGTCGACGTTATTATCGACTGATTGTTGTCTTAGTCGACATTATCTATATTTGTAATGATTTAGATCGGGGTGTCTTAGCCCTTCATATTGAAGCTTGACGCAATTGCAAATGATTACAGTGTTGTTATTTGGCGAACAATCTAGTCATGGGAAGAAGAAGTTCTTTTCGACGACGAGTACTGAAATTCTTCTCATGTTCAAAGATGCCAGTGGTCGAAGAGGACTCAGAAATGGAAAATATGATGTTCACTATGAGCTGGCCACAATCTCCGATTGTTCAGATAGATTCTAACTTTGTAGATTATCATACTGTCGAAATGGGTGAATCAGATTCAGATTCAGAAGAGAATGAGCTGAATTTTATAACTGCAAGGGATTTCTATGAGTATTTCGAGTCGGATGAAGTGTTAGAGAATGAGGAAGAGAAGCAAATATCAGAACAACAATGGTGTGGAGGTGAAGGAAGAAGACCTCTGTCTGAGATTTTGTATATGAATGACATGGATGAGTTCAAGAAAATGAGGAAGAAAAAGGTGGACATATCAGAGATGAAGAAGCCCATTTTCAAATATCGATCTCCAAAAGTTTCTTGGTATCCATTCTTAGAAACCATACCAGAACTGCCCTCCCCATAAATTTTCATTATGCCTTGTTTTATTAAAGGGATTTTTTTTATTTTCAGAGAAATATTGTAGCACAAGATTGAATTTCTCAAATGGGTAACGATGATAGTTTTGTCTTTCGGAAATTCATGTGTTTTAAGAGATTTATGGTCATTTAGATATCGAAATGGCTATTCAGTCTCTGATGCATCAATGTGTAAACCAATATGTCTGTATTTTATTAATAAAATTCATGTACAAGAAGTTGAGAAATATTAAATTTAAAAAAACTTAGTACTTATGAAAAAACATAAAAGAAAGTCTTAGAGTGAAGAGAAAGTTGTCATATTGTCATAGAAAAGAATGATAGTTAAATTCATAAAATTTCCACAATTCATAATACTACCAAAATGTTTCTAGATTTGACTATGTCAGTTTTTTGTTGTCAACATTTTTGGATCAAACTCTATGATCCATCATCAAGGCAGAATGATGGTGTCATTATATACTTACGCCTCTAAGTGTAATTACCCTAATACATCATAACTTTTATATTGTTGCATCCTATAAACTTCCCTAGGATAATCATTTTCATTATATATTTACTTGGTATAAAATAATATTGATGTTTGATTATTGTCTAAAGCTTAAATAATGAACTTATTATTTGTTATTTTGAAAAGTTTCTTATGCCAATACATAAATATAAATTTTACCTTTAAAGAGTTAATATATATCTGAGCAATTTGTTAAGAGTAAATTCATAATTTTAAAAAACTAGTAATATTCATATCGGTAAAATGAAATTTATAAAACAATTCCATATTAAATGTCTAGGTAACTAAAAGTAAATGACGTGAACAAGGCCCCATTATAACTAAATGTAAGCATGAATCCTAGGATCTACTTAACATAACGTGTGAATAAACATCCCTTCACTAGAAAATTAAAAGATACAAGAACTTTGCTACATACTAGACATTATTCACTCTCAACACCTCCTTAAGCGCAACTTTAGTAGTTGATTATTATGCAAGGAGAATGCAAAATGAAAAGATGGTCCCAACTACTAGGTGACATTAGCTACCCTTGTATAAATGGTCTCTCAAAAATAAGAGGGAGAAAATTCTCGTGGGAAAAACCTGTCCACAAAATATAATAAAAATAAAAATCATATACATGTGATAGAATGTGTGATTAATAGAGATCTCAACAATATCCAAAGAAATTCACTCACAAAGAGGATAAAATCAATATCTCCTCCATAAAGGTAAAGAATGAGACTATGTATCCCCCTATAATCAATAATATCATATCAAAATGGTAAATATGTGAGGATAACAAATAATAAAAAGGCTAAACACAAATTTTTTCCCCTTATGAACAAACAAGACCACAAACAAATGTATGGATTTTTCTCATTTTGGATAAGAATTGAAAGATAAAAGTATGAAGAAGAATGATAATGTATTTGAAATATATTTATGTCTCTTTTTCTAGGAAAGATGAAGATACAAAAATCCAATCAAGTGCATCTCCAATCAAAGAAGAAGGTGACAAACTAGAAATCTAAAAAAACTAATATTGAACAAGATCCAAATGCAATGATGGTTTAACAACAAGAGTGAAATGATTGTCATCAAAGAAGAGAGTTAACTCCTCAAATGTATCCTACAAATCAGAATTCAAAATAAATTATATGGTTAGATAGCTAACAAAGAGATCTATAATATCATGTTGTTTGATTTTATCGTTATTGAACCACGTGCAAACCTGACAGGGAGCACACAAGAAAAAATGTGAAATTTTTGTATAATTTTTGGAAAATACATCTCAGACCTATTTGAATCCTTGAAGCCTTTGGGTTGGATCTCTAAGGAAAATCCAAGCATTAAGCTTGATGAAATCCAAAATAGTTCAAAGCAAGTATGCAAAATAGCGCGTATGCACTATAGGGTGTACACGCTATGCAAAAAAAATGTTGGAAAAAGTTTCATTTGGTGCAATATCAAATTTGCAGTGTTTTACGTAGGGCATACGACCTATAGTGAGAATATGAAATGGATTGAGATGTCAGGTCAATTTCAGCACCAGGGCCATACATAAACTATAACATTTAAGTATAAGTTACATACTTCAATTACATTTTATGTATATATTATCAAGATGTTTGAGAGTGGTTTCAACTTCATAGGAGTTAAGATAAAGATTTTGGATTTTGAGGGTTTTTAGGAAATTTCAGACAGCCAAATTTTTGGAATCAGTACATTGTCTTCAACATAATTATAAGTGGACAATTGATTGTAACCTTAAGCCCTTGACTTGTGCATGATCATTTCTCATTATATTGTTTATGTTATAGTTAGTTTAATAATTAACATGTATGTTTAACCATGTTAGGAGAGAGAGAGAGAGAGAGAGAGAGAGAGAGAGAGAGAGAGAGAGAGAGAGAGAGAGAGAGAGAGAGAAT
>MU227232.1:728082-744467 GCA_018584345.1 Thuja plicata | reverse complement strand
AGGAGAGAGAGAGAGAGAGAGAGAGAGAGAGAGAGAGAGAGAGAGAGAGAGAGAGAGAGAGAGAGAGTTAATTTATGTGTCCTATGACCCCTTGTGACCCCTTGGGACCCCTCTCTCTAGATCTAAAGTCATGTGAGGGTTGTTAATGGGTCCTAGGACATATTGTTGTGTCCTAGGACCCCTTATAATATACTATTGTATGGTAAGGGGTCTTAAGGGGGCCTAGGAAACATTAATGTATCTTAGAACCCCTTATGACCCCTAAGATCTATGGTAAGGGGTTGTAAGGTGTCCCAAAGGTTCATTAGGGGTCCATGTGTCCTAGGACCCTTTATGAACCTTTAGGACCCCTAAGATGTATGGTAATGGGTCCTAATAGGTTATAAGGGGTCTTAAGACACATTAATATTGTGTGTATGAATTATGTACCTACAAGCTACAAGTTGCAACACAATACTTCAATATGTCATTGCATAAATATTTAGAAATATGGAAATCAATAAAAAAATAATAAGCAAACCATGGAAATCAACATATTTCTTCCTATCTAGAAAGAGTATGATTGAAGCTATAAGTTTGCCCTCAAATTATGCATTAAATCAGTGACACATTCAGTCCTAGAATGGAAGATTCAATGAGAAATTGAAGCTATCTATCATGAAATTCATGCTTAGAAATGATGCAAGGATTCATTAAAGCATAAATGCAAGTTATCTAATTAGCTATTAAAATCATGAAATCAAAATGACAACATAAGAGTTCAATTAGAGTTATAAAATTTGGGACATATTGAGCTCAAAATTCAATCCTTTTATGGAAGAATTTGAGAAATGAGTGGTTGAGATCAACTTGTGAGGAGAGGTGAGGATTGAATCTTTGGTGATCCATGTGAGTGATCCATATGAGTGAACTCTTATTAGTTCATGGATTGACTTTCCTGTTAATCCCTAAGTTTTGTTGATGATTAGTGACCTAAACTTAGTCATTTACTTAGGCAGTTTTAGTTGGTTATCACTGTGGCTAAGCTAAACATTCAAGGCCAAGCAACATTGCCGAGCAAGTTTTAGGTTTCTGAGTTACATCATGCCGAGCCGAGTAGAATATTAAGTTTCGAGCAATAGAGATGTTAAGTGCCGAGAAAAATAGTTTTTGCATACATGTCAGGATTGATTCAAACTTTGATATAAACGGTTTAGGCCGACTTGTGTGAGATTTGGGCCGACATTTGTACTCATTTAATATTTGTCTAATGAGTTAATTTCGCATTTAATTGTTTTATACTATGCATGGCATGGAGCCAATCAGGAAATCATAATCCATTGGAAGCATAAACTGTAGATCTTGATCGTTGATCTAGATCTCGTTGCCAGATCTGAAAAGACATATAAGATTACTTCTAACCCTAGAAAATTAGAGGGAAGTGTGTAAGCAAGAGATATACAAAGAAGGGTTGTTGTTCATGAGAGATGAAAAATAAGTCATTTTGAGAAGAATCCTAGATAAAGAAGAATGACAGAGCAGTGAAAAGTAGAGTAAAGACATATCAGATTGAGAGATCATAGAAGGTATTGGAAAGAGCTGAGCCATCATCAGCATCTGAGTGCATAACAAAGGATCACTACTTGGAACATTCTAACAGGTGTATCAGGTGAAATCTCTTAACAGAGTGGTTCTAGCAGACCATTTCAAATCTCTTAGCAGAGTTCTTACTTTACTGTAAGTTGAAATCCTTTAACAAGGTAGATTGTAATGATCTTTAGTTCTTAACCGAACAGACCTTTAACCAGGTAGATTGCATGTTGTAATCAAACTCTTGTAGCCCTAATAGGCACACTTTATTGCTGTAGTAGTGAAGATTTTTTGGGTGTCATCCCCACCCTATTTTTACCTATTTGGGTTTCTGGGTTACCAAATTTTGTGTTATGAATAATAAATTTCATGTTATTGATGCTATCTGATGTTAGGTTAAATTCATATATGTATGAATGCAAATCAATTTGTTTTAAGTGGTTAAGTTTTAAGATATGATTCACCCCCCCCTCTCAGTATCTTGCTTTCCCCATTATTGTACTTCCAACATTTCCATGTGCAAGTGATGAGTTTTATTTAGAGAGTTTATTAATTCCTTTTAATTAATTAATTTAGCCAAGGATTTAATTGGGTTTATTTAATTTAAATAGGCCAAGGTAATTAATGTAAGTTAGTGATGAAATGACTTTGATTTTAGGAGATTAATTTGATTTTTGATGAATTATGTCAATAATTGAATAGTTTGATTGACGTAATTGAGGGTATGATCACATTTAGGGAAAATAGGGTCTCTAGATAGAGTATACCAATTTATGGTGGTTACATTTTCCCCTCTTTGAATTGATATGTGAGCAGTGCATTGATTCAAAGAATGTCTGATGTTGACTTCAGAAAGTTGAGAATTTCGTACTTGATTGAACCAAATAGAGCTAATGAGATCAGTCTCAAACTTGATTGAAATAAGACTAATAATATCGACTTTGAACTTGATCGAACGAAGGTCGATTGAACAAAAATCTAGAGATACCAATTCTAAACTTCATCAAACAAGAATTGATAATACTGACTCCAAACTTGATCAAACGAAGGTCTGTATAAAGATGCTGAGAGATTGATAAAGATATGAGAGATTATATACATAGACATCTGGCTTGTTTAGCACTTAATCCTTCTATCCAACAGTCCCAACTTGATTGAAGGAAACTACCATGCCCCTAGTCTTTTGATGATGAAGTCAGTTTTATTGTTTGAGAAAATATTTGATTGATTTTAAGTGTGATCATGCCCACTCAAGAATGAAATCAAAGGAAATAGAATAAAATCCCTCTTTAGAATGAAAAATCAATGGAACAGGTTGATTGGATCAATGAAGAATCAATTAGAAGGTGAGATGAAGCGAAAATGTGTTAATTTTACCAAGGTGACTACTTGAAAATATTAATTGTGAGCTTGATAAAATGATGTATGACCAATATTTTGATGTGTGATGTGTATCTTGTTGATTAAGAACCATGAAAAACTGATTGCATAAAGCCTGCCAATCATTTTCTGAACATATAGAGCAAATCTACATTTGTCGGAAACAGTCACCAAAATTTTACTGTGTTGTGGTAAACATTTTCCTTATGTTTGATTTCATTCCTGATATATATGAGAAGAACAAAATAGAGTACTGATAGTATGTTGAGGGTTCCAGAGCTTATGTTTTTCCTTAAAAGTTCAATATAAGTCTCAAAAATGACTTTTTACCCATTCATTTTCACTTTGATCCTTGGTAAATTCTTGAGCTCTGGGGAGAAGATGGTGGTCCCCATTGAGAGGCATCAATTCAATCTTGTGCATCATCATGAGAAGCTAGTGCACTATGCATGCCTGGTGAGTACATAGAGACCTACCTTTGTACGCTTTTTGTTTCTATTTTGTCATTTTTTTCAGTAGTTATAGGCATTTGAATTTTGAGTCGCATCCAGGGTTCCAGATCGCATCTTGTGAATCTCGCGTTGCATCCAGTAAAATGAAAATTTTCCAGATTGCATCCTGTTAAAAAAGAGTCGCATCTCGTAGGTTACCAGTCAGTCACTTTTAGTCATTTTTGTCCAAAATTTGAATTAATTCACATCGTGTGAAAATAGGATCACATCCAGGTTTCCCAATCGCATCTTGTAAAAATAGGATCACATCCAATTTTCCCCATCACATCTTGTAATTCTAGGATCGCATACGAGATGCTAGCTTGTATCTGGGAAAGACAATGTTGCTTTTAGTAAAATGTGTCAAGTTCCCAATTTTAACTATTTTTCATCTGTTTGTTTGAAAAATCCTTAGTTGTTAGATTGTCAGTGTGTTTTACTTAGATGGAATACTAATGTAAGTCTGTATTTTGTGCCTGACATACTAGTTTAGCTGTTAGGTCATTTTGAGGACCTCGACCTGCATGATTCCTTACCTTATCTCGATCCCTGACTGATGTGGAGCAGCAAATCATTTATCATCTTGGACTATACTCCTTGATATATTTACCCGACATTAGGGTAAATTGAGGAATATTGACTACTCTTGTAGAGAGATGGCACTCAGAGCACAACATTTTCCATCTCCTTACTGGTGAGATGACTATGACCCCTGAGGATGTGTGGCAGATCATGCGCATTCCTATGATGGGATGTGAGGTTCACTTTGAGTTTGGCTCTATAGTAGCGATTGTTGATTTACAGAGGTTCTTTATCGATCCCTCCATTGTACGCGATACCTGACTTGGGATTATATGATAGATCGGTATGAGTGCATGCCTATATTTCTTGTTGGATTGATAGGAGGTGTCTTGATGCCTAACTGTGGACAACATGGCTTTATGTGCAGCTGGGTCAGCATGGTGGATCAGATGATTGGTTCTACCCGTAGATTTAGATGGCGTAGCTGTATTCTAGCCCATATGTATATAGAGATCCACGAGATACTGTATGAGTATTCTCAGAGCATGATAGTAGGGATACTGATTTCACAGATCTGGGCCTTGGAGTACATCTCTATGAGATGTCTGATTGTAGACAGATAGCAGGCACCAGAGGAGCCATATGTATATATGTATTCAGGTTATGTCCAGCAGCCCCACTTGGTAAGATGGAGTATTGGCTCAGGGTTATCGATGATGTTATAGTGGTCAAGTGGCGACCATACCTTGACTATGAGGAGTGGGGTTCTGATTGGCGACAGATGTACTTTTTTTAGAGAAAGTACTTGATTGGATGTATTAGATACATTTTGGAGAGATTCGTAGTCACACACATCCTAAGACAGTATGGCAGGATGCAGGGTATGTCACAGGAGCTTATAATATATGCCTGGGTCTGAGATGAGAAGGCACAGTGGGGTGCTCAATTATCTTATGAGACTACACAAGAAAAGAATGGACAAATGGTTTTAGTAGGCTGGGATTACCAGGCTGATGCTACAAATATAGGTGTTACTGATGCTTATAGTGCTTAGGCTAAGATAGCACCACTTATTAAGGAGACCTTAGATTATGATCTTGTTGATGATGGTCCCGTGAGAGGTAGAGGTAGAGAAGACAGAGGTGGGAGAGATGATAAAGATGGGAGGGGTGGCAGAGATGGGAAGGGTGGGAGAGATGGAAGAGGTGGGAGAGATGGTAGAGATGGCAGAGGCCTCTGACAGATAGAGGTTAGAGACATGGTCAAGATGATAGGGGTGAAGATGGAGATGATAGGGGTGGTGGTGGTGGAGTGGAGGGCAGATGCACTCGTGTAAGGTTCATACCTCCATGCATGGATCTAGGTCCACTACTCACTAGACAGCAGTAGCAGCAGAGATCATTAGGTCATAGACCTACAAGGGAGAGAAGTGGTGGAGGTAGCCCTCCTAGATAGGATCCTCCTAGAGATACTAGCATGGATTTAGGAAGGGATGGAGATCCATTATTACAGTTCCAGAGAGAGCGAGAGTAGCTCAGGGAACATATTACTACATTAGAGACACTATTGGCAGATAGGGACAGAAAGCTTGAGAGCTTGAGATCTGAGAGAGATCAGTAGGGTGATAGGCTGAGAGAAGAGAGAGATTTACATGCATGCACTGCTATACACCAAGGTCAGAAAGCAGCCTACTACTTTTCTTTATATTGTGCTCCATTTCCACAGCCGTAGAGAGAACCATTGTATTCCATTATATCCCAACAGTCAGAGGGAGCTATGCCTCCACCACCTCCTCCTTCACAAGGAGATGCACCCCCTCCACCTCCTAATCAGCGAGAGGGTGGTAGTAAGACATGATATCATTGATTATCCTTGAGATTTTTGTATATTGATCCATCTTGGATCATCCATTATACTTCATATATTTGATACATTTGTATATTTTGATCGTGATCTCTTTGATATTGTTGTAGACATTCCCATATTTTTATATGATATTCATTGATATATATGAGATGATAGCTTATGATTCTGATATGCTCATTGTTTCTCATTTGATAGTTGTTGTAGGTGATAGATGATTAGATTGATTCACACTTGACGATGTACTTGGTCCTTATAATGATGTAGAGTAGATTCATGTGATGACATCATTTATGCTCTTTGATTATTACTGATATATAAATGTCTTAGATGATTCTATGTGGATATGAAAATGTATGTTATTTGAAATTTTATTTATGCAAATATATGTATGGATGCACGTAGGATGTAAAATGCAACATTTGAATGCTTTGTTTTTGTATTTTCCTCTTTTTCCCATTATGAATGCAAAATGAATGCAATGGATAGGCAATGACATGAATATATCAATAACATAGATTAAGTAGTCAAATTTGGATTTTGAATGAACTAGGAAATCATTTTGAGCTCAAGTACTTATGATGTTCAAATGAATCATGCAAACTTAAATGCAACTAAATACATACTTCTAGGACTGTCACTGATCTTTTTACATTTTAGCATTTTATCATCATAGGGCGTTTGTGTAATGAACATCATCGGTTAGTAAAAATTTCACTGATACCAAGTAAGTATCATTTAAGTATGAATACTATTTTTATTGGATGTAATCTCGAAAATAAACCTAAGCATCAAGGCATAGAGGCCCAGACGACTTGTCTGTTATCTCATTTTTCTTTAAGAATCATCTTCTATTTGGGTGTAATATAGGATATGTAACTCGTAATGACCTTTAATGTTCATATCCTTGTATACATAATGTGTCATACACCTTAATTTAGAAATTTATTAGAAATAGACAAGTAAATTGGTTCAACCTCACCGTAGCTTACACATAAAAAGGGTCGAGCTATATGCGGCTATCCACTCATGTTGGAAGCTCTTACCATAAACATCAAAATTAGGTGAAATTTATAGGATCATTAAAACAATCACCATACACAGAAAACCAATAAAATGTTATGCCCCTATCCTTGTGACTCTTTTTCATTTAATAGATGTCATGGAGTAACTCGAAAGACATAACAAGAAACAATTAATAATTAGACAAAGAAAATTCATAACTATTTACATGCCCCTAGTTTGAAACATCATTGGAACATGAAAAGAGTCATGATCAAATCAAGATTAGTCTAGATGAGTTTATGTGGTTTGTAGGAACACCTTTGATACATTTTTTAATCACAGTAGAGAAATCATCAATTGCAACTTTTTACCAACGTATTTCTGTGTGTGGGTTAGTGAGATAAACAATATCAGAAATTGTAGTCCAATGCAGTGTTGAGAAACACTAGTATGATGTCTCTTACAGGTAGGTGGTGTTTAAGAAACACCTTTGTTTGTGATATTCATATTGATGTTTTGATTCAAGTAATAAGAAATATTGTTATTAGTGACAAACCTTCCTAGACAAGGACCTAGGACAACCTAGCAACCAACAACCGCTGACTCAACATGCTAGTAGAGATGCCCCCATGTAGTATAACTATCCCTAAGATGCAAATACAGACAAATCCTAGGAAAGGATAGTACATTTGTGAGGAATTTAGATTCAACCAATAGCAAAGATATGATCGTGAAGGATTGGTGCAAGCAGTGCATTGATAGATGGAGCATAGAGTACAAGTGACACCTATTTTCTAGGTTCTCACCCCTCAGCAATTTTTTTATTTTTGCTACCAAGACGCCTGTTTGCCAGGTTTTTGCCAAGGCACTTTTTCTTTTTTTTCAAATTTTTTGTACTTTTTTCTCTTTTTTTTGTTAGTATCAAGGTGCCTGTTTGCCAAGTTTTCACCAAGGATACCTTTTTCAGGACTTTTCCACTCTTTTTTTTATTTTTCTTCTTTTCCCCTATTTTTGGCTTTCTTCAGGATCAATTTTTGCTTCTTTTTTTTGGTATTTTCTCAGGACCAATTTCACTATACGAGCCCTTTGGCTAGATGTCAAGCATAGAACCACTTCAAGTGTAGAGTTTTGATAGGATTAGGAAGAACATCTCATTCAGGTGTAGCTAACTGATAAGCTCTTGTCCCAAAAGTTGTTGTGATAAAAAAAGGCCCAAGCCAGTTGGGTTCAAACTTGCCTTTTTGTTCCCTATTTGGTTGATTTTTAGGATTCTCTCTTAGAACGAGATCCCCCACTTGAAACTATCATTGCTTTACTTTCTTGTTGTACCCTTTTGACATCATTTTCTGATAAACCTTCAGGTGATCGAATGCTTGGTTTCTGTGCTCATCCATCAGTTCTAGTGCTTGAGCCCTATCTATGCAGTACTTTTCATCTGTGAAAAGACCTTGAAGAGATTCTCACAAAGAAGGAAATTCTACCTCAATTGGTAATACTTCTTCTCCGCCATAGTCTAGAACAAATGGTGATGCTCCTATTAGTGTTCTGATACTTGTTCTATAGGCCCATAGTGTTGGATTCAATTGCAAATGTCATTCTTTTCCATACTTAATCACGGTTCTCTGTAGGATTTTTAGAGTATTCTTGTTCGAAGCTTCAGCTTGTCCATTGCCTTGAGGATAATAGATGGAAGAATATTGTTGAGTAATGTTAAAGTGTGTACAAAGTTCCTCAATATCTTGGTTCTTGAACTGCCCCCCATTGCCTATTATAATATATGAGCGTATCTCGTACCTAAAAAATGAACATAGCAACTTGTTTTCCAGTGGCTTTGATTATCGGCACTGCTTTGACCCACTTTTTGAAATACTCAGTGGTTGTGATGATGTATTTGTGTCCACTTGAATAATTAGGATAGATTTGTCCAACAAGATCAAAGGCCCATTGCTGGAATGGCCAATGTGTTATAAATGGTATGAGCTCCCTAGCTGGAACATGGATAAGGCTTCCATGTGTTTGACATTTTTGAAATGTTTTGGCATATTGAATAGCATCTATCTCCATTGTAGGCCAATAAAATCCAACCCTTGGAAATTTATTAGCTAATGAAATCCATTTGAGTATGATCCACATACACCTTCATGGACCTATTTTGAAGCGCAATCAGAATCTTCTTGTTCTAAACACCTAAGTATCATTCCGTCAATACCTTGTCTATATAAGTTAGTAGTGATGAGTACATAACACGATGCTATCCTAATTAAGGCTCATTTTTAATTTCTAGACAGGCCATTTAGTAAGGCTTGATTTGTAAGATAGGCAGCTATATTGGTATATCTAGATTGGTCTTGGGCATTTAAGGCACATATAACTTGGGATTCAAGTGTATTAAATGCGTGAAAGGATAATTCTTCCACCAATTATTCATAGCGGAATTGATGTTCCTCTAGTTGTAACATGGATGCTAGCGTTGCCATTGCATCTGTAGCTCTATTTTCTATTCTTGGAATTTTTTTAATTGTGATGAAGACAAAGTAATTTTTCAAAGCTTATATCATCTTATTATAGGGCATCAACTTCTCATCTTTTGTTTGATATTCTCCATTTACTTGATTGATGATGAGTTGAGAGTCACCATATACATGTAATTCTATGATTTTCCATTCAATGGCTAGCATGAGACCGTTTACCAATGATTCATATTATGAGATGTTGTTAGTGCATAGAAACATCATTTTGTATGCCTTAGGTATCTTGTAACCTTGAGGATTGATAAACAACACCCCTTCTTTGGATCCTTGTTGTGTGAAAGAACCATCAAAGTACATCTTCCATGGATATTCTGTTAAGTGCATTATTGTCTCATCTTGAAACTCTATAATCAATGGTGTTTCATCTTGCAATGATGAATCAGCTAGTTGATTGGCTAGCACTTGTCCTTTAATAGCCTTTCTATCTACATACTCTATATCAAATTCACTGAGCATTAAGACCCATTTTTCTAGCCTTCCTCTCAATGTTGTTTTACTCAGGAGGTACTTGAGAGGATCAATCTTTGCAATAAGCTTTACTGTATGCGAAAGCATGTAGTGTATCAACTTCTAAGATGAAAAAAAAAACTTCTAGACAAGCCTTTTCAATGATACTATAGTTGAGTTCATAGGACACCAATGTCATTTTTATATAATAAATTTCTCTTTCCTTCTTGTTATTGTCCTCTTATGCTAGAAATACTCCAAGCGATGTAGTCGTAGCTGAAATATAGAGTAAAAATGGTTTTTCATGAATAGGAACCATTAGAATAGGAGGATAATCTAGATAATCTTTTAATTCCTTGAAATTATTTTCACAGTTTTCATCCCATTTGAAAGTTACTCCTTTATGCAACAGTTTTGTGAAAGGTTGTGCTCTATCTGCTAGTGGATACATGAATATTCTGATTGACTGGAGTCTTCCTTGGAGAGTCATTATTGTTTTCACCTTTTTTGGGTCCACCTAAATTCCTTTAGCTCATACAATAAACCCTAAGAGCTTCCTTGATTGGACTCTGAATGCACATTTCTGTAGATTGAGCCTTAGTTGAAATTGGTCCATTCTATCTAGTATATTTTTCAAGTCTTCAATGTGAGTTGTTCTTATCTTTGACTTGGCTAAGGTATCATCCACATAATCCTCCATGTTCTTATGTATCATGTCGTGGAATATTTTTTTCATAGCTCGTTCATATGTATCTCCAGCGTTCTTTAGCCCAAATGACAATACATTCCAGCAAAATGTTCCCCATGCACATATAAATGCTATCATTTCTTGCTCTTCACAGGAAATATTTATTTGGTTATAGCCTGAAAATCCATCCATGAGAGAATAAATTTCATATCCTATCGTGAGCTCTATTGGAATAATGGAATGGTGTGTACTAAGAGGGGAGGGGTGAATCAGTACCCTTAAACTTTTTATCAATTAACCCTTAATGATTTGTGTTCTTGCTTTACTGACCATTGATACTTTTCTATCTTATGCATGTAATATCAAAACATAAACTTAATTGCATGTAAACATTTATAGAAACATTCATGAAATGTAAGTACACATAACACAAGAATTGGTAACACAGAAAACCCATGTTAGAAGGTAAAAATTGTGGTGGGGATGAAACCACAAAGCTTCACTATCTGTAGACTGGAAGGTGTCGGTTAAGGCTACAAGTGTTATAAGTTATGATGATCTTTGTTGGAAATGAGATGAGTAACTAAGAGGGGAGGGATGAATCAGTTACCAAAAAAAAAATCCAAGTCCCTTAGATGTCTTAAGCAAATCAGTCACTGTTTCTTGGTTAGCATAGATATTTCACTGTCACTCGGTTAAAATAGAAAATCTTAAGATATTAACTGTCATTATCTTTAGTAATTAATTGCAGAAACATAAACCATAAATAAAATGAAATGTACATAGCTAACACCAAGATTTAATGTGGAAACCCAATATGGGAAAAACCACCAATTGCAACTATTTACTAATTTTTGCTCTTCTAAAGTGAGCCCTGTTAGGATCCAACCCTGTTAAAGGTTACAATAAAAAACTGTTAGGTGTGACCTTATTAGAGGATTTAATCACCCTGTAAGGAGTGGACTTGTTAGAGGTCTTCAAACACCTCAATATAGAAATGTCACCTTGTGAGAGGATTTACAAAAGACTGTTAAGTCTACTCTGTTAAGAGATTTGAATCACTGCTACAATTGTTAGAAAGTAATAATGGATTGACCTAATTGAATATGCAACTATCTTTTTTGATTCAGATCTTGCTCTAGTTGTAAACTGGATCCTCATTGATCAAATGTTCTATTACAGCTCTATTTAGATGATCTGTCTTTAATTAGAATCCCATCTAATTTTTCCTCTGCTCTTCATATCATGTTCATCCACTAATTTAATTACTACATCTTTTCAATCCAAACTTGACCTTATATAAATATATAATAGACCTTGTCAAGTCGGCCTCTATAACCTTCAAACTGAATAATAAAACTCAAATTTTTTGGTCTCATATGCCCAACTAAACATAAAATGTAATCATCTATTAGCCGACTAACACTAATTGTTTAACTCGGTCAACACTGAAATTCTTCAACGCCCGACCAAGACTGTAATGCTTGAGTGAACTCAGTAAGAACTAAATTTCTGCAATGCCGAACTGAGCTTGGAGAACACTGATATTCACTTGGCATACACTAACTATTCTCAGTTTGGATGTAGACATTTGTGTAACATCACTACATAAGTGCATATACATGTATAAAATCAATGACAATACACAATTGAATAATTGTCATCAACAATCTCCCTCTTTGGCATTGATGGCAACACAACATTTTGTAATACAAATAATTTTAGAGCAATAGTAAGATGAATTAGATTTTATTAATGTCTTTAGCTTCATTCTGATTCACATCCATAAGACTCCTTCTATCAATAATAATTGAGATAAAATTCTCCCTCTTACATTTGTCTTTGTCTCTGATAAAGTTCTCCCTTTGTCACCGACCTCCATCAGTAATCTTTACTATCATGCATTAATCTCTCCCTCTTTCACTGATCATTATGATATACTTTAATCTCCCCTTCTTTGACAACCAATGCCAAATAAACCAACTAACATATATAAATTAAGTTGTAATTTACCTGAATGTACTGATTCATATGCAATGAGCTCTGATAATCTGCATCAACATGCTTGATCTGTTGTGTAGCTCAGTTGATGCATCACTAAACTATTTGGTGCAGGAGCACCCTAAGGTCTATAATAAGATCTTGAGAAATTTTGGCTTGTAGGTTGGTTTGGCCAACCATCCATGAATAAGGACTAATCTATAAAGTCCATAGTGTGTTTTGATGTGTGATTAGAGTTCGGAAAGATTAGGGTTTGTATGTTGTTAGGTCTAGTTGATTCTAGGGGTCTAGAACCTAGAAGTCAGCTCAAAAGTCAACGGGTTGACTAAATTCTCAAAGTGGGAATATTTTTAAGTTTTTAATGTTATTAATTCATTTGAGGTCGATTGGTATGGTTTAGAACCAATTAGGACTCGCAAAATGGAGAAATTGTCATTTTGGCAAAAGTTGTAAAAGTTGTCATGACAACATTTCCTAGATTTTAGGAATCGGCTCTTATGGTGCCCAAATCCTAAAAAGAGGGTCTAGACAGGTGGGATAAGAGTATATAAGGTGATTTCAACCCTAATCTAACAGTTAGATTGGACATTGTACGGACTGGTGTTTGAGAAGAAACAATTTGCAGTGTAATTAAGTTATAGAACCATCATCCACCACTTTATTAGATTGAATGGAAGTATGGATAGTGTCTAAAATGTAATTTCTAAGATCTTTGTGGCATTATTTTAGTATATTGTACTTTCTGGTTAGGTTTTCTTAAAAATTATTGTATTTTGTAAGTTCACTGGGCATTTTTGATCCAATTATGTAAAGAATGGGTTTCTTTGGTGTTCCCGTTGTTCAAACTTTATGAACACTTGGAATCCATTAGAGCCTTGTATATAATTTGTACATATGGATTTTGGAGTGTGTGTGTGTGCATGGGAAGCTTGAAAACAATCAAGCCCTAGGCGAGTACTAGCTATTCTGGCTAGGGTGACTGAGTAGTGCAGCAACAATGGAGGTTGCAAGTTGATTTGTATGTGCCAATTAGTGATAGTGGAGTGTAGGGGCATGAGGTGCAGACCTTTTGATGGAAGGAGGAGTTCAGAGGAGCTCATTAGATTAGTGGATGAAGATCAAGAAACTAGATTACTCTTCATGCCCTAGAAACCCTTGTTTTTAGGGGTTTGGTAAAAGTCCATTATACGGACAGAGTTGAGACCAAAGACCTAGAAAATATTGAAGGGGAATAAAAACACACAAAGAATATGTACTTTGTTTCTAGGGTTGTTAAGGGGTTTTAGGAGGAAAATCACATTTTCAGTGATTAGGAGGGATAATAGGCCTAAAAAGGCTACAAGGCCTAAAATACTTGATTTTGGAAACTGATTGGAAAATGGGTGAAGGATTCACAAAATTGAATCCATAGAGGTTGGATTAGACCTAAGAGGAGTTAGGAAACCAATCCTTAAGAATTTTACACCATTGGAGTGGCATGAGGCTAGTGAAGCCATGGATGTAAGAAAGCTATGAAGGAGAGAATAGAGAGGAGTTTGAAGATGGTGGTAAGTTCCTAGGGAGTTGAGGGATTAGGAAAGAATCCTCTAGTTAGGGAAGAGAAAGAGACCCTAAGAAAGACCAAGTAAAGGTCTTGGAGAGAGCTAGAAGGATCTAGGAGAGGAGATCCCCATCAAATTGGTATCAAATCCATTGAAAGGCTTGGGAGTGGATCGGTGCATGATAGAGTGGAGTGAATCCATAGGTGAGAACATCATGGTGACCAATGCAGAGGTTGCCAAGGATTTGTCAGAGCAACAAATCAAGAATAGGATTCTTGAAGAAGAAATGGAGGAAATGAATATTAAGATGGCAGAGGTTGTAGAGAAAACCAAAAATTTGAGAGAAGAAGTGCATGGAGGGATAGATAAAGGAAAGTCACTAGTAGAAGAGGAAGTAGAACCAGAGCCTGACCCTCTTCTACCTAAGGAACCATTCATCAAAGCACTCAAGGCATTGAGTGGGAAGGCTCTAGAAGGAATACCAGTATTCTCTGGTAAGATGGACACTAAAATGGTTATGGAATGGTTTTAAGGGATGGAGAATCACTTTGAGTGTGATGGGATTATAGAAGCACAAAAGGTGAAGATAGCCAAATCAAGGCTAAGAGGGAAAGCACTCACATGGTGGAAGTTCTTGCAGGAAGAAAGAGAGAAAGAGGGCAAGAAGCCCATATCAAATTGGAAGAAAATGGTTGTAAAGGTGAAGGAGAATTACCTTCCAAAAGACTATGATATTCAACTACATAAAAAGAGGCAGAACCTTAGGAAAAAATACCTAGACGTGCCAGCCTATACCGAAGAATTTCAAAAACTGTGTCTTAGATCAAGAATCCAGGAGATAGAGAGAATCAAAGTTACAAGATAATTAATGGATTAAGGTGGAACATTCAAGAAGAAATTAGTCTCTTTACCTTGACTTCCATTCATATTTATTTTCAAATGGCTTTGAAAGTGGAAGAGAAACTCAAAAAGATGCAAGATTCTAGTTCTATAAATAGAGGAAGGGGTAGAGAAAATAGAGGTGGTCATAGAGGAGGTTCAAGTGGAAGAGGCAGTGATAGTAGAGGACAAAGTGACTCCAAATATTTAGAGAAAGGACAAGAAATAAGAAATAGGGGCGGATAAAATAATAGAGGAAGAAGCTCTTATAATAGTGGCAGAGGAAGATCAGGAGGTTTTGGGAGAAGCTCTCACTTTTCTTCCATGAAATGTTACAATTGTGGATAGATGGGGAACCCTGCATATAGGTGTCCAGATAAACCAACATCCTCACAAGGGGAGAAGAAGATAGCTTATGTCCAAGAAGAATATTTCTCTAAACAATCAGAGGTGAGTCTAGAAGGATCCTAATCAAGACACCCACCAAAGATGAGCACAAGAAGAGGAGAGCTCTTTTTAGAGTGAAGTGCAAGATATTGGGGAAAGTGTGCAAGGTGATCATTGATTCGGGGTCAACAGATAATGTCATATCTAAGGAGGTAGTAGAGAAGTTGAAACTCACCAAAATCCCACATGTGTGTCCCTATAAAGTTACATGGTTGAATAGGGGTCAAAACATCTTTGTGAATGAACAAGTGTGGGTAGAATTTGCCATTGGGAAGTATCAAGATATGATACTATGTGATGTGTTTCCAATGGATGCTTGTCATCTGTTGCTTAGCATACCATGGCAGTATGATAGAGAAGTTGTCCATAATGGGAAGGATAATAAGTAATCCTTCAAGAAAAATGGGGTAACTTTCAAAATCCAGTCTTTGATAGAAGAGGACATAGTGGAGAAGGAAGAATCTAGTGCCATGTTGATAAATGGAAAATAATTCCTAAGGTATATGAAAGATGATGATGTTGGTTATGCAATCTTGTTAAAGCCAAAGGAGGAGGAGACTCATAAGCAAGAACCTATGCCAAAAGAGGTGAAAGAACTGTTGGATCAGTTTAAGGATATAATTTGTGAGGGTACACTAGCTTCACTACCACCAAAGAGGGAGATAAGTTATCAGATTGATTTCATACCAGGAGCATCCTTTCCAAATAAAGCTGCATACAAGATGACACCAGAGCAAAATAAGGAGATAGCCAGGTAGGTGCAAGAGTTGTTGGATCAAGGATTGATTAGGAAAAGCATCAGCCCTTGTGTTGTCCCAGTGGTGTTGGCTCTAAGAAGGGAGGTAAGTGGAGGATGTGTATTGATTCTATGGCAATAAATGGGATAACTATCAATTATAAATTTCCAATTCCTAGAATAGAAGACTTGATGGATTGCTTGGGGGGTGCTAAGTACTTCTCTAAAATTGATTTAAAGAGTGGGTACTATCAAATTAGGATGAAAGAGGGTGATGAGTGGAAT
>MU227232.1:709696-727905 GCA_018584345.1 Thuja plicata | reverse complement strand
GTTGAAGAATTTGCAGGAGGAGAAACTCACCATAAACCTTGAGAAGAGTGAGTTCATGAAGGAAGAGTTAGTCTACCTTGGCTTTGTAGTTTCCAAGGGTGACTTGAAAATGGATAAAGAGAAAGTAGAGGCTATATTGAACTGGCCTACTCCTAAGATAGGGACAGAAGTTAGGAGCTTCCATGGGTTAGCCCAATTCTATAGGAAGTTCATTAGGAGGTTCAATGAGATCTGTGCTCGAGTCCTAGAGACTATAAAAGGAGGATTGAAAACAAAGTTTGTGTGGACCAAGGAAACTAATGAGGGGTTTGAGAGGTTGAAGAAGCAAGTGGCTACTCAGCCTATATTTTTGTTACCTAGTTTTGACAAACCATTCATTGTGGAGTGTGATGCAAGAAGAATTGTAGTAGGAGCTGTCCTAAGCCAAGAAGGAAGGACTGTGGCCTTTTTCAGTGAAAGGTTAAATGAGGCTAATTCTAGGTACTCTTCCTATGACTTGGAGCTATATGATCTTGTGCAAGCCTTAAAGAAGTGGAGGCATTATCTATTTCCTAAAGAGTTTTTTGTCTTTAAAGATAACCAAGCATTGAGTTACATAAACACTCAACACAAGCTTAGCTTGAGGCAAAGAAAATGGATGGAGTTACTACAGTCATATACCTTCACTATAAAGCATAAGAAAGGGGTGCAAAACAAATTTGCAGATGCCCTTAGTAGGAGACTACTCACAATCCAAGAGATTCAGTTGCAAAGTATAGGAGTTGAAGGTTTTAAGGATATATATGAGGGAGATTCAGATTTCTCAGAGATTTACATAGTGTGCAAAGATTTTGAGAACCACTTTCATAGTCATTTTATAGTGTATACATTACATAATGGGTTTCTATTTAAAGGAAATCAACTTTGTGTTCCAAAAGGTTCAATGAGGGAGAACCTAATTCAGGAAAAACATAATGGTAACCTAAGTGGACACTTTGGACTAAATAAGACATTGGACTTAGTGGAAAGGTTCTATTGGTGGCCAAAGATGCAGAAGGAAGTGAGAATATATGTGGAGCAGTGTAGCATATGTCAGAAGGCTAAAGGCACTTCATCAAATGCAGGACTTTACCAGCCATTACCCATCCCAAGTAGACCTTGGGAGTGCAAAAGTATGGACTTCATAGTGGGGTTACCTAGGACTCCAACTGGTTTAGACAGTGTGTTTGTAGTGGTAGACAGGTTTAGTAAAATGAGCCACTTCATACCATGCAAAAAAAAACATGATGCCAGCCATATTGCCTACTTGTTCTTCAAGGAAATAGTGAGGATTCATGGCCTACCAATGAGCATTGTTGCAGACAGGGATGTGAAGTTCATGGATCACTTTTGGAAGACCCTATAGAAGAGACTAGGAAAAAAATTATCTCATGGATCTGCCTATCATCCTCAAATGGATGGGCAGACTGAAGTAATCAATAGATTTCTTGGTAACTTGCTTAGATGTCTGACAAAGGAATATGGGCAAGGATGGGAGCAAGTTATTCCACAAGCAGAATTTGCCTATAATGATAGCACAAATAGGACTATAGGAAAAAGTCCATTTGAGATTGTGTATGGAGCATATCCAAGGGGTGTGATGGAGCTCAGAGACCTTGAAGGATATGAGGGAATTAGTAGGCATGCTGATGATTTTGCACAATCAATGAAGGAATTTCATGAACAAGTGCAAAAGACCTTAATGAAGGCCAATTAAAAGTTGAAGGCAAAAAGAGATGAGGGAAGAAGAGAGTTGCAGTTTGAAGTGGGAGAGTTAGTAATGGTGTTCCTAAATAAGGAAATATTGAAAAAGGGGATACCTAGTAAACTACAGATAAAAATAATTAGACCTTGCAAGATATTGGCAAAGTATGGGCCTAATGCTTATAAGGTGGAGTTTCCCAAGGAGATGTCAATTTCTCCCATCTTCAATCTGAAAGGCTTAATCAAGTATAAGGGGCTAGATATGGATGAGTTGTAGTATAGTACAGAGGTGCATAAGGACATGGGAGAGTTCAAGACTCTAGAATAATTCAAGCCACAAGTGGAGAAGATATTGGATTCAAGAGTAAAGAAGAAGACAAGACACAAAGTCTATATGGAACATCTAGTGAATTAGAGATAGAAACTAGAGTCAGAAGCCACTTGGATAGATGAGAGTGACTTTAAGAAGCATGGAATCAGTGAGGAGTTCCTGACACCATAGGTACCTTAGCTTTCTTGTTGCAGGGGGAGGATGGTGCAGGAGCACCCTAAGGTCTTTAATAAGATCTTGAGACATTTTGGATTGTAGGTTGGTTTGGCCAACCATCCATGAATAATGAATAATCTATAAATTCCCTAGTGTGTTTTGAGGTGTGATTAGAGTTAGGAAATATTAGGGTTTTTATGTTGTTAGGTCTAGTTGATTCTAGGGGTCTAGAACCTAAAAGTCAACTCAAAAGTTAAAGGGTTGACCAAAGTCCCAAAGTGAGAAGATTTTTAAGTTTTTAATGTTATTAATTCATTTGAGGTCAATTGGTAAGGTTTAGAACCAATTAGGACTTTCAAAATGGAGAAATTGTCATTTTGACAAAAGTTGTCAATGTTGTCATGACAACTTATAAAAGTTGTCATGACAACATTTCCTAGATTTTAGGAATCAGCTCTTATGGTGCCCAAATCTTGACCAGAAGGTCTAGAAATGTGGGATAAGATTATATAAGGTGATTTCAACCATAATCTAATAGTTGGATTGGACATTGTATGGGCTGGTGTTTGAGAAGGAACAATTTGCAGTGTAATTAAGTTACAGAACCATCATCCACCACTTTATTGGATTGATTGGATTGAATGGAAGTATGGATAGTGTTTTAAATGTAATTCCTAATGTCTTTTTGGCATTAGTTTGGTATATTGTACTTTCTAGTTAGGTTTTGTTTAAATTATTGCATTTTTAAAGTTCACTAGCCAGTTTTGGTCCAGTTATGTAAAGAATGGGTTTCTTTGGTGTTCTCATGGTTCAAACTCCATGACCACTTGGAATCCATTAGAGACTTGTATATAATTTTTACATATTACTTGTGGATTGTGTGTGTGTAGTGGAAGCTTAAAAACAACTAGGCCCTAGGCAAGTACTAGTTATTCTGGCTAGGGTGACTAAGTAGTGCAGCAGCAATGGAGGTTGCAAGTTGATTGGTATGTGCCAATAAATGATAGTGGAGTGTAGGGGAATGAGGTTCAAACCTTTTTATGGAAGGGGGATTTCAGAGGATCTCATTAAATTAGTGGAAGAAGATCAAGAAACCAAACCAATCTTCATGCCCTAGAAACCCTTGTTTTTAGGGGTTTGGTAAAAGTCCATTGTACAGACAAAGTTGAGATCGAAGACCTAGAAAATATTGAAGGGGAAGAAAAACCCACAAATAATTTGTACTTTTTTTATAGGGTTGTTAAGGGTTTTTAGGAGGAAAATCACATTTTCAATGATTAGGAGGGCTAATAGGCCTAAAAGACTTGATTTTGGAATCCGATTGGAAAATGGGTGAAGGATTCACAAAATTAAATCCATAAAGCTTGGATTAGACCTAAGGGGAGGTGGGAAACCAATCCTTAAGAAGTTGAAACCATTGGAGTAGCAGGAGGCTAGTGAATCCATGGATGTAATAAAGCTATGGAGGAGAGAATAGAGAGGAGTTTGAAGTTGGTGGGAAGTTCCTAGGGAGTTGGGGGATTAGGAAAGAATTCTCTAGTTAGGAAAAATAAAGAGACCCTAAGAAAGACCAAGTGAAGGCCTTAGAGAGAGCTAGAAGGCTCTAGGAGAGGAGCTCCCCATCACTATTCTTTAGTGAGCCTTAGTTAGGTGAATCACCCCTAGCTTTCCTCTGAGATACAAGAATGCATCCTTAGGTAAAGGTTTGGTGAATATGTCTACAAATTGTTCTTTAGTATTCACATATTCCAACCTTACTTCTTTGTTCTGAACCAATTCTCTCAAGAAATGATACTTTATTGCAATATGTTTTTTCTTGGTATACATCACAGGGTTCTTTGAAATGTTAATAGCACTAGTGTTGTCACAGAAAATAATAACTGGTTCTTTGATTTCTTCCTTCATACCTGATAACAGCTATTTGAACCATATGATATTTGAACTATTGACTACTGCAGCAACATATTTTGCCTCTGTTGTAGACTGAGAAATGCAGTTTTGTTTCTTACTAGTTCAGGAGACTAACCTCTTTCCAAGAAAGAATGCTCCACCACTTGTGCTCTTCCTATCGTTAACACTTCCTACCCAATCAACATTAGTAAAATTCCTCAATTCAAAGTTTCCTCCTTTCTTATACCATAATCCATAATCTTCAGTACCTTTAAGGTATCTCATAATCCTTTTGATAGCCATCAAATAATTTTCCCTAGGATTAGCTGAAAACCTTGCAACAATACCAACTACTAATGCAATATTAGGTCTTGTGTAAACAACATATTTTAGTTTTCCAATCATGGACCTTTAGGTAGTCTGATTTACCTCCTTTGAATCATCATCCTTAGACAACTTATTCCCAGTAGACATAGGTGTCCCAACTGGTCTGGAATCTTTCATTCCAAATTTCTTCAGTATCTCTTTGATGTATTTTGATTGGGTAATGTAGATACCATCCTCCATCTATTGAACTTGTAAGCTGACAAAGAATTTGATTTCACCAAACATAGACATCTCTAATTCCTTACTCATAGCTATAGAGAATGTTTTGCATAAATCATCATATCTAGTGAATAATATATCATCAACAAATATCTCTGCTAATAGTATCTTGTCTGTAGGGCCTTCTTTGATGTACAAGCTACTATGATCATTATTTCTTTGAAATCCAATACTTACTAGATAACCATGTAGTCTCCCATACCAGGCTCTTGGAGCTTATTTCAGTCCATACAAGGCTTTGTGTAGTTTGCAGACCATATTCCTTTTATTGGGATCTACAAAGCCTTCAGGTTGCTCATTATAGACTTCTTCTTCTAGGATTCCATTCAAGAATGCATACTTTACATCCATTTCATATACCTTGTATTCTTGTGTGTAGCATATTTTAGAAGAATTCTGACTCCTTCAAGTCTTGCAACAAGAGAAAAAGTTTCTCCATAATCAATACCCTCTTCTTGAGCATATCCTTTACATACTAATCTGGCTTTATTTCTAGAAACTTCACCATTTTCATTCATTTTGTTTCTAAAAACCCACTTACTACCAACTACATTCTTGTCTTTTGGTCCAGGTACAAGAGTCCAGGTCTTGTTCTTTTCTATCTAGTTAATTTCTTCATTCATTTCTTCTATCCAACTTTCATCATTCAATGCATCATTAATAGATCTAGGTTCAATTTCACTAAGAAAATATGTACCTTTAATTTTTTTCCTTGTCATTATACCCTCTGTCTCATCTCCAATTATTTTCTCAGGTGCATGATGCCTTCTGACATATTTGGAAAGTACAGGATCCTTCCTTCTTGATTCTGGGCTTGCTCCACTATGTTCACCATGCTCAAATATTTTTTCATGTTCTTCTGACTGATGCTTGGGTTCCATAGTCTAAGACTCAGGTGTCATTTTCTGTGACTTGGGTCCCTCTATCTGAGACTCAGTTCCCTCTATCTGTGATTTGGTTTTCTTTGCTAGAAGCCCGGGTTGCATAGTTTGTAACACAATTTGTAATAATGAATTCAATGGTTGACAGGATTGTTTTCCAATTACCATTGCTTGTGTCTTAGGTATAGTATCAAGTTCATAGTACACAAAATTTATGTTTTCCTTAGGCTCTTTACTTCTTTGTTCTTCACATCTTTCTGCAAACTCATCAATCCTTACATGCACACTTTCTATGACTTTTTGAGTAGCAAGATTCAAACATTTATATTCTTTTCTTTTACAGGAGTAGCCTAGGAATATGCCTTCATCTCCTTTTACATCAAATTTTTCATTTCTTGCTTCTTTTAAGATGTAACATCTACTTCCAAATACTTTGAGATAATGAACATTAGGTTTATAGCCATACCATAATTCAAAAGGTGTCTTCTTAGTACCTTTATTTAGTTGAACTCCATTCAAGGTGTGAATTGCAGTGTTGATGACTTCCTTCCAGTATTTGGTAGCAACATTCTTTTCAATCATCAAGGTTCTTGCACAATCTATGATGGATCTATTTCTTCTTTTTGCTATTTCATTTCGCTGCGGTGTACCAGGGGAAGATACTTGTCTCTTGATTCCTCTTTCATTGCAAAATTCATTTAATTCATTAGAAATGAATTCTCCTCCTCTATCAAATCTTAGGCACTTTAGTTTCTTTCCTATTTCCTTTTCAACTCTAGCAAGGTACCATTTGAATTTCTGAAAAGCTTCTGATTTTTCTCTGAGAAACATAATTGTCATCATTCTAGATTGATCATCAACAAATAGAATGAAATACTTCTCTCCAGTGTAACTTGTTGTCCCAATTGGTCAACATAGATCAGTATGTACTAATTCCAAGACTTCTTCAGCATTATAGTTTTTTCTCTTCAAACTAGATTTTCTCATTTTCCCAATTTAAAATTGTTTGCATGTTTCTAATTCAGGTTTCTTTAAAACAGGAATACCTCTTACTCTTCTATTCTTTCTTATGTTAACCAAGTTATCAAAGTTCACATGACACAACCTTTTATTCCATAACCATCTTTCTTCTACTTGTGCAATAAAACATGAACTTTCATTGAGATCAAGATAAAATAGATTACTTTTTGTTTGCTTACCAGTTTCGACTAGATTTCCTTTACCATCTAGGAGCTTGGACTTACCATTCATGAATTCTACCTTGAGACCAATTTTATTTAGTTATGCCACACTTAGTAGATTTCTCCTTAGTCCTTCAACCCAATAAGAATCATCACATTTAATTCCTTCAGTTAGAGAAATACAACCTTTACCCTTCACATAACAAGGTTCATTATTCTCAAAGCTGACACTCCCAACATCATAGTGCTCAAGAGTTTCAAATTTTGTTTTATCACTAGTCATGTTGTGAGAACAACCACTATCAATTATCCAAGTGTCATTTTTGCTAATATAAGAGAACAATGCAGTCTTTTCATCATCTTCATTATCTAACTCATCCTTAATAGCAATGTAAACCATTTCATCTTCATCTTCATCACTATCAGAATCTTTAGAAATATAACAAGATTTCTTACCTTTGTCCTTGTAGTTTTTGTAACTGTTGAAATATTTCTTGCCTTCATATTTGGTGAACTTTCTCTCATCTTTGTCATCTCTGTTAGGACACTTAGCAGTAATGTGACCAACCTCATTACATGAAAAGCAAATCAATCGTATTATTCCTTTGTATTTACCTTTTCCTTTGGCAGCTCTCTTTGCAAGTAGTGCTTCAAAGATTTCCATATCTTTGTCATCAGATTCATCATTAGTATCACTTTCTATCTATTTATTTTTAGAGTATCTATCCTTCTTTCCAAAGTTTAGTTTAGCTTTGAATGCAGACTCAAGATTTCTAGTGTTTGGAGAATAATTGTCAAAACTGTCCAGCTTAAAAGATGATAGCCTTCCAATCAATGCATCTAGAGATATATTATTACTGCACCTCATCTCTTGAATAGATGTAACTCTAATTGCATAGATAGCAATTAAATTTCTCAATACCTTACTAACCATTGTAGTATCTTCAATTGTTCCACATGCTACTCTAATGGCACTTACACTTTTCTTGATTCTGTCACTGTATTTTGTAATGTTTTCTTCTTCTTTCATTTTCATCATATCAAACTGGCCTCTAAGACTTTCTTCTTTAGATATCTTTACATTTTCATCTCCTCCATGAATATCATGCAATTTTTTCCACATATCAAAGGCAGTAGGGCAGTCCTTGACTTCATCAAATTCTGAGTAGCTGAGTGAAGAAGCTATATCAATCATCATTATATTATGATTCTTTCTATCCACCATCTATTCCATAGTCAAAGGTACCGGTGGTTCCACATATTTTTTATCTAGGAATTGTAGACCACTATCTCCAATAGTAGATAAATGTAGCTTCATCAGCTCCTGCCATGTCTGAAAGTTGTCTTTGTTAAGCTTGGGGATCTCCCTTCTGTAAGACATCTCTGATCTTTAGCTTAGGCCTTTAAACCATCCCTGCAAGAATTTGGAGATCTGATACCAATTTTTGGAAATGAGATGAGTAAATGGGAGGGGAGGGGTGAACCATTTACCACAAAAATAAATCCAAGTCCCTTAGATGTGTTAATCAAATCAGTCATTATTGCTCGGTTAGCATAGATATTTCACCGTCACTCGGTTAACATATAAAATCTTAAGATATTAACTGTGATTATCTTTAGTAATTAATTGCAGAAACATAAACCATAAAGAAAATGAAATGTACACAGATAACACCAAGATTTAATGTGGAAACCCAATATGGGAAAAACCACCAATTTTAACTATTTACTGATTTTCATTCTTCTGAAGTGAGCCTTGTTAAGAGTCAACCGTGTTAAAGGTTACAATAACACACTGTTAGGTGTGACCCTGTTAGAGGATTTAATCACCATGTAAGGAGTGTCCTTGTTAGAGGTCTTCAAACAATTCAATATATAAATATCACCTTGTGAGAGGATTTATAAAAGACTGTTAAATCTACTCTGTTAAGAGATTTCAATCACTGCTACAATTGTTAGAAAGTAACAATGGATTGACCTTATTGAATATGCAACTATCTTTGCTAATTTAGATCTTGCTCTGGTTGTAAACTGGATCCTCACTGATCAAATGTTCTATTGCATCTATGTCTGGATGATCTGTCTTTAATCAGAATCCCATCTGATTTCGCCTATGCTCTTCATATCATGTTCATCCACTAATTCAATTACTACATCTTTTCAATCTAAACTTTACCTTATATAAATATATAATAGACCTTGTCAAGTTGACCTCTATAAATTTCCAACTGAATAATAAAACTCAAATCTGTTGGCCTCATATGCTCAATTAAACATAAAATGTAATCATCTATCAGTCGACTGACACTAACTATTTAACTCAGTCAACACTGAAATTCTTCAACGCCCGACCAACACTGTAATGCCCAAGTGAACTCTGTAAGAACTAAATTTCTTCAATGCCCGACTGAGCTCGAAGAAAACTAAGATTCACTTGGCATACACTAATTGTGCTTGGTTTGGATGTAGACATTTGTGTAACATCACTACATAAGTGCATATACATGTGTAAAATCAATGACAATACACAATCTAATAATTGTCATCAACAGATCTTACCCTGTTAGGAGTAATATTTTAGACTGGTTAGGTCTACTTGGTTAAATATTTAAAAAAAATATTAAGTGTACATTCAATTAAGATATTTACATAAGGATTGTTAAATCCACCTTCTTAAAGGATTTCTTCTATTTTCTACAATTGTTAGAGAGTAGTCAAAAATACTTGCTGACATGATAGTATCCAATCCTGAATTATTGAATACAAATCCTTTAAGTACACAATGTATATGTATCACCTATAGTTATTGATTAATACCTATGTTCTTCTTGGTATCCTTAAATCTTGTTCTTCATAACTGATTTCATCTTTTGTTGTCCTTTTGCATAAAATTCTCTGGCTGACCCATAGATGTCTATTGTGGCTACAATCATCATGTTCTGATTGATTACTACATCTATTTATACAAGATTTTGACCTATCTAGGTTTCACTCTTTACAATAAAAAATCTATAATCAAAGGTTTACAACTTGACCTTGATCTTCTAGTTTGCATGTTTTCAATCAGTTAGACTGATTAAAACAATTACATATGCTTTACTTGTCCCTCAAGAAATAGTTTTAAAGGTAAGAATAAAGCTAAATATAAAACTCAAGTGTTTTATCTGAAATGTAATTCAGATCCACATTTCTTGGAATTAAAATTGTCTCTCGGTAGATTGGTGCTCAGATTTCTCTGTAGTCTATGTTTGGTGATATCTTTGAACTTTCTTTCAGTTTTCTCTTTAAACTGTGTTGTCCGTTTACACTGTAAAAACTGTATGTCGGTGAAAACTGATTTCGGTGTTCACTTTCACTTTAACATTTTTGGTGACCTTTGTGAATTGCTGTGTTGGGTTGCACTATAAACCTGTCTTTTGGTGATCATGTTACAGATGATTCAAAATTTTTTTCCCTTGTATACTAATGACAAAATATTATCCTTTAGGATTATCAGAGCTCTATAATAATATCAATATTCGACAGTGGGAAGTCATCTTTAGGACAAGATTTGTTTAGATCCCTAGAGTCTATGCAAATTATGATAGACTTATGTACTTTAGAAACTAGGTCTACATTTTAAATCCATCCTAAATAAGTGATGATCCTTATTAATCCATCTTTTAAGAGTTTCTCTAGCTCTGCTTTTACCAACAATGCCACATGTGGGTGCATCTTTCTTAACTTTTGTTTGATGGGTTTCATCCTAGGAGCTATAGATAAGTTATGCATTATTATCTCGGGGTCTAGTCCAAGCATATCAGTATAAGACCATGAAAATTTGATCTTTTTCTCTTTAAGGAACTCAGTAAATTGTGTCTTTTCTTCTTTTGATAAGGATTGCGCAAGATGGACAAATTGAGGAACTTTTTTCATTCTCAAATTAACTAGTTGTGTTTGTTTGATTAGTACTAAAGATCTTTCTTGAAAGTGCTTAGGGAGGATATCAATAATCTCATCCTTTGGTGCTAGTGGGAGGTTTTCATCATCAGATACATCTTTTATTTTTACTTTTTTAGAATCTGATATTGCCACAACATGGTTTTGACCATCACTTCTTTTTTATTTTTTATTTTCAATTTGTGACTAAGAAACTTGATATCCTCCTCCGCCAAATTCAAGATCCTTGCATTGGTGGAAGAGGGATAGGGTTTACAAGCACTCAGTTAATAGGCCAAAGTGTAGTCATTTCATGACAGGAGTAGGTTCTAAGTCTATCCAACCAATAAGTTTAGGGTTTACCAAGGATAGTGATTCAGAGGGTTTTAAGGACAACATCGCGTCAGTGTCAAGACTATTCACTGACAAGACATGTTCTATTAAGTTAGCTTCTATAGTGTTTAGATCATTAAGAGTCAAATCATCATTATTAGTGTCACTGTTAGTGTTATGCGGACCAAACTCTAGTGATTCATTTTTTGAGATTTCTCCTTCTTCTCTTATCATATTGGAACTCATATCTTGTATCCTTTGGAATTATTCTAGTCCCATTAACGTGCCAGTTTCTTCATCAATTATTCTAGGTATTAGCACCTCATCCAATTCTGTGACAACATTTGTGTTATGAGTAGTATTAGAACTCTCTCCCCTTCCTAGTAAAGGTGCAAATTTATGGATTACATCCACATCAATATATATGCTAGCATCATACATGTAATCCCATTCATAATCATGGGATTTAGAGATATTGTCATCAGATTGATTTGGAAATTCAACAATAGTTATCTGGTGTACCCTATTGGCCATTTGTGAATCAAAGTGTGGTAGATCAAGGACATGTGAAATTGCCACCAATTTCTCCTAGTTAGGATGTACATCTCTTTGTTGTCTTATAGGAGATGACTCCTCAAGAGTGTTTGAGCTACTTGCTTCTTCTTCTTCTCTATTTATGTCTTGTTCTTGTTCTTGAGGGGTTTCTTCATGGAATTCCTCTTCTTGCTAAAATTTTGTAGAATTGTCTTCTTCTTCCTCTACTTCTTGAATATTGGTTTGCGACACCAAAGGAACATTGGTCTTCTAGTTTTTCTCCAAATGTAGGTACATAGTGTTCTCCTTGGTATTCTAGGTTCTCAATACCAATATGCAGTAATCTTTCATATGTCCAAGGTACAAGTTCAGTTTCTTCTTCTTCTTCTTCACCCCTTCCTTTATCAAATATTGGGTCATCTCTTAAACTAGGGTGTTCTAATTTATTATTTAAACCCAACCCTGTTTTGTCTTTAGTGTCCCTGAATTCCATATGGATAGGCTCAATGAGTCTGCCTTTATCTCCTATAGGTCCCTTCTCTTTGTATCCCATTTTTTTGAGAAGATCATAACCTTTTCCATATTTTTTAGGAGATATCTCAACATGTTTTACTTCATTTTCTCTCTTTTTCTCTTTATAGAGCCAAGCCAAGACTGCTTTATCTTCATTTTCTTCCTCTTGAGAAGTAGAGGCTCTAACTATGCAAGTTTGTTCATGAATGTCTTTTCCTTTTGATGTAGAAGGTGTGAAAGAGGGGGAGGGTTTCCCATATGATCTTGAAGATATAGGAATGTTAGCCAATAATGGTGTTATATCCTATTTGTATTCCCCCATGCTATTTTCTTCAAGTTTTAATGTCTTTCCAAAGCTTCTCATCACCATGTATTTAGAGGTTTCAGCTGGGATCTCTTTTGTAAATTCCTTATTGTGAGGAACCATACAATCTTCCTTAATGTTGTTGCAAGTGTATCTTGAATCTGTAGGAATTGTTACTTCCACCCCATTGGGTGGGAATTTGATACATTGGTGGTAAGTAGATGGCACTTCTTTCATTTCATGTATCCAAGGTCTCCCTAGTAGTATGTTATAGGACAATGGTAGATCAAGAACTTGAAAAATCACATTTCATTCAATTAGTCCTATTCTTATTATTAAAATAGCTATTCCTTTGCATGATCTTTCCTCTTAATCAAAGGCCTTGATGGTTATCTTACCCCTTGAATCAATTGTATGCTCTGAAGGACCCAATACTTTGACTAGATTGAGAGTAAATATATTCAACCTCGTGCCTCCATCTATCAATACATATTTTACATGGTGTTTATGGATCAAAACCTCAATGTGAAGAGGTTGATTATGGGGATGATTCAAAGATTTATCATCCTCTTCTGAGAAAGAGAGATATTGTGGAGCTGATATGTGATTGACCATTTCCTATAATTTGTCTACATCTATGTCTTTTGGAACATTGGCAGAATGTAGAGCTTGTTCCAGAACTTCCCTATGCATTGAAGAGATCTACAATAACTCAAATGTAAATATTTCAGTCAAGTCTCTTTGCAATTTCTCCACCAAGTTGTTGTTAGAAGAAGGTTTATGAACTATTTTTCTTGATGTTTCTGGTTTGGGAATTATGGCAATAGGTGGTTTAGATGATGTTGCTTGTTTGGATGAGGAACTAACCCCTTTAACCATGATTTGTATTTGGTGTTGTGTTACCACATTTGAATGTTCCAACTTTTCCTTGACACATTTGATAGTGATCACATTGATTGATTCATTCTTTATGTCCAACATATTGATCGCATTATCTTTATGAGAATAGGTGTAATTGACTTCATTTCCTTTTCCTTTAGAGGATTCTCATTTTTCATAGTTGGGAAATGGTTTATTATATGTCGTGTGATCTTCATTATATGTATTTCCTTCTACTTTGATCTTGCCTCCATCAATGAGATCGTGTATAACATGTTTGAGCTTAACATAATCTTTAGTCTTGTGTCATTTTTTCTTATGGAACTCACAATAGGTGTTATCGTTCCACCACCTTGGTTTTACTTCTGGTTCCCTTTGTTTTGATTCTGATAAAGTGATGCTTTTGTTTTCCAAGAGATTCTTCAAAGCTGTCTCAAGAGGTTCTCCCAAAGGATTAAATTTCCATTGTGGTATAGATATCCATGGCTTATTGCTTGTAGGTTGTTTGTAAGATTAAACATAGTTTCTTTAATGTTCACATTCAAGGCTTCCACCACTCCATCATTAAAAACATTTTTTTTCTTGTTCCACCATTTAGGTTTCTTGTTATATTTGTTAGAGGATTTATTGTCACTTTGGAGCATTTTTTTCCCTTTCTTGACCCTAACTTCTTCAGCACGAATGGCATTCTTTATCATTCTGTCAAAACTAGGAGAGTCATGCATTTATAGAGTGTACTTCATTTTAGGTACTAAGTTGTTTACAAATATCTCCATCTTTTCAGATTCGGGTATTTGTCTTGAGTATCTTGCGAATATTTTCCTCCACCATTGCAAAAAGTGTGTGAATAATTCACATGTTTGTTTTTTTGTATTGCAAAGATCCATCATGGTAACATTGTGTTGTATGTTATAGGAGTAATTTTGGACAAATATTTGAATTAACTCCTCAAATGTTTGCACACTAGGTGTTAGTTTAGAGAACCATTCCATAGGATTTCCACCTAGACTTCCTGTAAATAGTCGCATCAAGTACGTCGATTCATGCATGTATTCTATTCTTAGAGCACAAAATTCTCTCACATGGTCATGTGGCTCTGTTTCTCCCATGTATTTTTCATATTTGGGTCATTCTATGTTAGGTTGGAATGGAACCATGTTTATACTTTTGTCAAAAGGAAACAGACATATGTGCTCCAAGGAGTATTTCTTTGTTGGTTTAGTCTTCTCTTTCTTAAGCATTGTGAGTTCCATTTGCATTTGATATATTTGTTTCTTGAGAATGGAGATGGGTGTTTGTACCTCTTGTTCCTTCAATCTTTCCACATCATATTCCTTGGGGAGTTTGACTCCAAGAGAAGCTAGGTGAAGGAATTATTTTTCTTTGTCTTCTCCAATGATTTTCTCCAAGGTCTTTTGGAACTTCTAAATTTGTTTAAGTTTGTTATATTATTCTTCAGTTATGTATTCTTCACTATCTAAATCAAACAAATGATGGTCATGGTTTCTATCTTCTTGACTTTCTCTTCCATCTTGGTCATATTCCTCAAAGGCAACACTCCATTCTCTATGTGGTACATCCATGTTGGGTGAGTCTTGATCAAAGAGGGGATTTTGAGATGTCTCTCCTGTTAGTAATAACTGAGAGGGGGGGTGAATCAGTGGCCTCAAATTTTTTTCCTTTAATCACTAACCACCAATCAAATGATTCTCAAATTATTAAGTCCCTACAAGATACATGCCATGAAATACTTATTATGATTAACTGTCTGTCGGTTTACCTTGTCTGTCCTTATTCTCCTTGATAACCGATAAGTAGTAAAACTTATTTATAGATACTTAGTAAATATGTAGAGTATAAAAATCAATTCACAAATGCATATGTGAAATTTAAAATAGTAAAGTAATAAACCATACACACATAGCACATGGATTTTTAATGTGGAAACCCTGTTAAGGGAAAAACCACTGGGACCGGTACCCCAAATTTTCACTCTTCTGAAGTGAGCCCTATTAGGATCCAACCTTGTTAAAGGTTACAAACACACTGTTAAGTGTGACCTTGTCAGAGGATTTTAATATGAGTCTATCACTTGATATCTAGCATGTATATGCTACCAATATTGATCAACCTCTCTGGGAACAATAGGTATCTAGCATATCTGGTGCTACCTAACTACATCAATCTCCTTCTTAGACTGTGTGTCAGTATCGGGCACTCAATGCTATCTTCATGATAAAATTTTTGGCAATCTATTAGGATATACCTCAATTATAGAAGATTGTTAAGTCTTTCTCTGTTAAGAAACTTAATGCTTCAATGGTTAAACTGAAACACAATGACCTATTTCTAATGCAACTTGAATTGCAGATTTTCAGATCTATTTAAGTATATTACCTCTCTGATCAATGTATCAATTCAATTCTTTTTGCTCCACACTTTCTTCTTTGTGATGATGTGCTTCACTGTTCATCGGTGTCCGTAGAATTATTTAGCTCTTCTTCAACTTGATTGATCAGGACTGTATGAAGTTCTTCTTCATCAGTTTCTCTTCAAAATCCTCTTTCTATTCACTCCCCTTCCCATGTATGTGAATGCTTGTCATTACGAAAAAAAATTATGCTTGTCTCTTATATAGACATGATGTTCATTAATTCTTGATTCTTGATTCTTGGCATGAAAAACAATCCACCCAATTTGATTTAAAGCTTTAACTCCTGATTTATCTCGTAGCTATCTTCTTTCCAACTGTACAAGTCTTCTTTAAATCAATTACTTAACTCTGGTCATATAAAAAAAATAAAACAACCAGTTAAGTCTATCCTTAAGCTCTGCCAGCTAGATATTTTGTCATTTTCTGAACTCTTTGTTCTGTCGGTCAACTCTCCAGTTAGTCATTGCTGATAACTGCCAATTCTATTAGTGTGACTCTAGTCAGCTTTGGGATCTCCGTCTGTCAGGCATCATTGGATTTTACTCATTGGATATCTCTATTTTTAGCTCGTTGGGCATCCTGTGATTTTGCTTCGTCGAGAAACACTATCTTCTGCTCATCGGGTATCACTATGACTTTTTATTTGCCTTTACCAATGGTGTGCACTCCATTGGTGTTGTCTGTCACTTAGTGAATACTTGACTTTTATGCATTTCTATAAGCCCTTTGTTTCATTAATTCTCTGAAGTCTTTGGCATTATGTACATGACCGTACAGATGATATCAAGTTGACATCAATGACAATACAAACCATTAACTGATTTAATGCCTTGCATTATCTTCAACTTAACATTATCAAACATTGAATCAGTTACATGTCAGCAATCTCTCCCTTTGGAATTGATGGAAACATACTAGATCATCACACTATACTATTTCTATACAATATGAAATACAATTGTTGAGATTCATCAAATTACCAAACAGTTTGTTTTGATAACCGATAAAAATGTCTGATCGCCGGTAAGCTCTATGTTAGCTTAGATTTGATTCTTGTAGCTTTCTGTGTTTCTTGTTCTGATGTGTTGCGTCCTTCCCTTGTGTCAATATCTCTCTTTTGACTATTCTTGTTCTTTTATGTCTCTGTCGTTTGTCAGCAACTCTCCCTATGGATATCATCTCTCCCTATTGGAGTAATCTGATAATGGATAAACTTTCTTCTTTTTCTAAAGACTATGATAATATGAAAACTTTCTCTCCCTTTGACAAAAATGCCAAACAAATATCTCACAAATATCCGACATTAATGTCAAGTGATCTTTTTTCTCGATCTATAATATATTCCTTGAATTCCCCTTATCCATCAACAATATATCAATATGCTCTGGTGCTCGGTTATGATATATACCTTTCTATATATAGATGTAGCTTTGAAGTTCAATTTGTTGCTTACATCAACATGAATGATATTCTAATAATATATAGGTTGATGCAGCCTTCAGTCTTTTACTGACTGGTAGACAAGGGTTTGACCCCTAGTTTCTTTCTCAGGTACTCAAATGTATCCTTGGGCAGTGGCTTGGTGAAGATATCAGCCAATTGTTCTTTAGATTGCACATACTCAAGTATCACCTCCTTTTCTTGAGCTTGTTCTCTTAAGTAATGATACTTGATTACAATGTGCTTAGTCTTAGAATGTATGACTGGATTCTTGAAAATGTTTATTGCACTGGTGTTATCATAATACATAATCACTAGTTCTAAGATCTTCATATGCATACCTTCCAGCAACTATTTGATCCATGCAATATTTGAGCTGTTTGCAGTAGCAGCAACATATTTTTCTTCTGTAGTAGACTGAGAGATGCATCCTTGCTTCTTGCTAATCCATGTGATAAGTTTGTCACCCATAAAGAATGCTCCTCTAGTTGTGCTCTTCTGGTCATCAAGATTTCTAGCCTAATCAGCATCGGTAAACACTTTAAGTTCAAATTTTTCTTCTCTTCTATACCATAAGCCAAATTCCTTAGTATTCTTCAGATATCTTATAATTGTTTTCACAGTAGTCATATGTGATTCCCTGGGGTTAGCAAAAAATCTAGCAGCAATTCCTACTGCATGTACAACATCTGGTCTAGTGTGTACACATACATGAGTTTTCCAATCATTGATTTGTACAAAGTCTTATTTACCTCTGTTGTCTTATCTTCCTTTGTTAATTTTCTTCTAGTGGCCATCGGTGTTCCAACTGGTTTGGAATCTTCCATCTTGAATATTTTCAGGACCTCTTTGATGTATTTGGACTATGTAATGAAAATACCTTCACTTTGTTGAATAATCTGTAGACCAAGAAATCACTTGATCTCTCCAAACATAGACATCTCAAACTCTTTACTCATATCATCAGCAAATGACTTACATAGTATATCATTGCCTCCAAATATGATGTCATCAACAAATATTTCAGCAATCAAAGTGTTAGCATTAGTATCTTTTTTTAAATAAAGATTACTATTTTCACTAGTCC
>MU227232.1:673341-703609 GCA_018584345.1 Thuja plicata | reverse complement strand
TGGAGTTGTGTGGACTTATTTTCATGTGTGAGGGATTTGGTAGAGTTGTGTGGACCTACTTGGGTCTTGGGTAATTGGTTTTGATGTATTTAATGGAACTTGGCATGGTCTTGGTTGCTTAGCATGGTTTGGGAGGAGCTCGACCTTGCTTAGGAATTTGGTGCCTATTACAGGCTGTATAAGTAATTTTTCACAAATATTTAGAGGATGAAAATTTCAGGGATTGAAGAGGGCCTAGATTTCTACCTATGGTTCGAAGAATGAGTTCTAATTCATCCAGAGCTAGGATATATCACGATTTTACTAAGACATCAGTTTTGGGCATTTAATTGTTGTTGTTGGCCGACTTGTGGCATTTAATTTATGTGTTTGTATTTAATTTATGTTCAGAGCTGACCTGTGGCTTAGATTAGTATAAGTAGGGGTTGTGTGGGAAGTCTTTAGTGATGATTGATCCATCCTAGAGTAGAGGAAGAGGTAGAGGAGCGAGTTTTGAGAGGAACTAGTAGCTGTGGCTTGGGAAACAAGGAGATTGCTTGGTGGGCTTGCGAGCACAAGTTTGGATCTTCTTGGAGGTTTCTACCATAGTGTGGCTAGGGTTTGGTTTGGATCTTTCAAGATCTTGTGGAGTTCCTCTTGTAATTGTATTGTATTTGGCTGTAACCCGGAAGGCCTTACAGTCGGGCATGTTGGATGAAAATATGATGATTCTATTATGAGTATTTGCATTATGTGGATCTAAATCTCTGTGTTGTTATTTTTTTTTTTCATTGTGTGGTTATTTGCTGGGGCTAGGACATCTCCATTAGGGATTCTCCTACCTTGCCCTTCATCAGATGGTATCAGAGCACAGTTGTTCCTGAGTGTGTGGACAAAGCACCGAATGTGAGGCAGTTTGCACCAGGACCTTGGGTGGAGTTTATCAGAGTGTGGTTATTCTTCAGTGTGTGGATAGAGTGCCAAATGTGAGGCAGTTTGCACTAGGACCAACAGTAAAGGTTGGATCTAGTTGGTGATTCATTGCAGAGGGTTTGTTAAGATCTTAGAAGATGGCTCTAAGAAGATTAGACCCTGCGATGATTGCAAAACTCCATGATGTGGTGGAGAAGAATATTTCAAAGACTTTTTCTCAGATGGAAGCTAGATTGACTAATCAAGTTAAGGAACGGATGGTTGAGAGTGATCCATCTTTGGATAAATTTCATAAGAGAGTTCGAGAGATCTTAAAATCGTGGAGCTGGAGTCTACCGATCAGGAAGCGAGTTGTCTGGCCGGTTAGAAGACTTGTTTGAGAGAGAAGAGGTCATAGCAAGGTTGAGATGGAAGTTGGTTTTGTTGATCAGTGTGTGGAGTCTGATATAGAACCTGTAGAGCAACTTGTGGTTGTTTCTAAGGAGCTTCCTAACCTTGTTGATGCTGTGGTTGAGATTGGTTTTCATGATCAGTTGGTTGAGTCTGACATGGAAATTATGGAGCACTTGGTCGTGGATAATCAGGTTGCTAACGATGATGATCCATATGTTGGTGATATGGATGTTGTTGATATGGATGTTGTTGGTGTGGATTCACTAGTTGTTGATGTTGTTGAGGATCTACATGATACTACGGATCTATATGTTCCTGATGTGGACCTGTTGGTGGTTGGCATGGTTGAGGATTTACATGTTTCTACTATTGTGGATTTAAGCTTACATGTTGCTGATGTGGATTTCATGTTCGATGACATTGATGGTTTTGATAGGTTACAGAGGTTATTGGCGAGGTACTATGTTCAGCTTGTTCCTGGGAGTGAGCATGCTGATTGGATGGTTGACATTATAGTGGTTGACAGATGGATGCGGATCTGGATGATTTACATGTTGGTTCTATTGTCCTTGTTGGATTGGAAGCCTTTGGTGAAGATGAAGATGGTTATGGATATTTCATCTGGCGTCAAAGTATGAGGCATACTTCTTTTCGCACCTGGGGACTCTGATGCAGGAGCATCCCAGGGTAGTTGGCTATCCTGCATGTTTGGGATTTTTTATGAAGTTGTGTGGAATTATTTTCATGTGTGAGGGATTTGGTAGAGTTGTGTGGACCTACTTGGGTCTTGGGTAATTGGTTTTGATGTATTTAATGGAACTTGGCATGGTCTTGGTTGCTCGGCATGGTCTGGGAGGAGCTCGGCCTTGCTTAGGAATTTGGTGCCTATTACAGGCCATATAAGTAATTTTTCACAAAGATTTAGAGGATGAAAATTTTAGGAATTGAAGAGGGCCTATATTTCTACCTACGGTTTGAAGCATGAGTCCTAATTCATTTGGAGCTAGGAGATATCACGATTTTACTAATACATCAATTTTGGGCATTTAATTGTTGTTGTTGGCCGACTTGTGGCATTTAATTTATGTGTTTGTATTTAATTTATGTTCAGGGATGACTTGTGGCTTAGATTGGTATAAGTAGGGGTTTTGGGGGAAGTCTTTAGTGATGATTGATCCATCCTAGAGCAGAGGAAGAGGTAGAGGAGCGAGTTTTGAGAGGAACTCGTAGCTGTGGCTTGGGAAACAAGGAGATTGCTTGGTGGGCTTGCGAGCACAAGTTTGGATCTTCCTAGAGGTTTCTACCATAGTGTGGCTAGGGTTTGGTTTGGATCTTTCAAGATCTTGTAGAGTTCCTCTTGTAATTGCATTGTATTTGGCTGTAACCTGGAAGGCCTTATAGCCGGGCATGTTGGATGAAAATATGATGATTCTATTATGAGTATTTGTATTGTGTGGATCTAAATCTCTGTGTTTTTATTCTTTTTTTTTCATTGTGTGGTTATTTTTTGGGGCTAGGACATCTCCATTGGGGATTCTCCTACCTTACCCTTCATCACTATCACTTGATATCTGGCATGTATATGCTACCAATATTGATCAACCTCTTTGGGCACAATAGGTATCTGGCATATCTGGTGCTACCTAACTGCATCAGCCTCCTTCTTAGACTATGTGTCGGTATCGAGCACTCAATGCTATCTTCATGATAAAATTTTTGGCAATCTATTAGGATATACCTTAATTATAGAATTCCTACTCTGTTAAGAGACTTAATGCTTCAATGGTTAAACTGAAGCACAATGACCTATTTCTAATGCAACTTGAATTGCAGATTTTATGATCTATTTAAGTACATTACCTCTCTAATCAATGTATCAATTCAATTCTTTTTACTCCACACTTTCTTCTCTGTGATGTTGTGCTTCACTATTCGTCGATGTCCGCAGAATTATTTATCTTTTCTTCAGCTTGATTGATCAGGATTGTATGAAGTTCTTCTTCATTAGTTTCTCTTTAGCATCCTCTTTCTATTCACTCCCCTTCCCATGTATGTGAATGCTTGTCATTACAGAAAATAATTATGCTTGTCTCTTATATAGACATGATGTTCCTTAATTCTTGATTCTTGGTGTGAAAAAAAATCCACCCAATTTGATTTAAAGCTTTAACTCCTGATTTATCTCGTAGTTATCTTCTTGCCAACTATACAAGTCTTATTTAAATTAGTTACTTAACTCTGGTCAAATAAAACAACCAGTTAAGTCTATCCTTAAGCTCTGCCAGCTAGATATTTTGTCATTTTCTGAACACTCTATTCTGTCGGTCAACTCTCTAGTTAGTCGTCAGTGATAACTTCCAGTTCCATCGGTGTGACTTCAGTCAGCTTCAGGATCTCCATCCGTTGGGCATCATTGGATTTTACTCATCGGGTATCTCTATTTTCAGCTCGTTGGGCATCTTGTGATTTTCTTTTCCTTTACCGATGGTGTGCACTCCGTCGGTGTTGTCTGTCACTTAGTGAATACTTGACTTTTATGCATTGCTAAAAGCATAACGTTTGTTCCATTGATTCTTTGAAGTCTTTGGCATTATGTACATGACCGTACAGATGATATCAAGTTGACATCAATGACAATACAAACCATTAACTGATTTAATGCCTTGCATTATCTTCAACTTAACATTATCAAACATTCAATCAGTTACATGTCATCATCTCCTTGTTGAAATTTAAGAAATCTTGGAGGTCTTTCTGAATCGTTAGCAAGGTATTGTTTATTTATTGTGTTAACCATGAAAGAAAGGTCTTAATTTTGTCAAAAGTGTTCCAGTTGTGTTGAATGTGAGTTTGATTGTTTAAAGTGATTGATTCCAGTGTCAGAGGGTTAGAATGCCCTGATAGTGAGTTGGGAACCAAGAAGATTTGTTTAGTCAGGTGACAACATGATTTGGGAGCAATTGAAACAACCCTAGAGATCATGCAAGGTAGACTTCCAATTAGATTGAGAAATAGTGTCAGGTAAACCAGCAAGAACAATAGATTCTGACCGATAAGCAAAAAGGGTATCCAAAACTACAAATTTTCTGAGTCTGACATGTGTGCAAGTACCTTCTATCCCAGATGCAACCTACCTAATGCAATCCTAGATTTATAGAATGCGAGCCTATTCTTCCTAAATGTGAATCTATTTTTGAGATGCGATCCAAGATTTACCAAAAGTGATCTTTCTTCCCAAATGCGATTTTGTTTACCAAATACGACCTAGGATTTTCTAGATGCGACCCTTTGATGAATTTTTCTCAGTTTTCCACTTTTTTTTGAAAGACGTAAAATTTTTTTGACTCCAGGGTCTGTCTCATAAATTCTAGAGTGTTTTTAAGGAGCATAAATGTCTGTGACTGTCAAAATATTGATTTTTTGGGGTGTTTATCTTTTATTTCAATTTTGACACATTAAGCAAGTTGTTTAAGAACCAAATACACCTATTCCCTAAAATCTATGGTGCAACATGAAAATCCTTTCTTGTAGACTCAGGTACACACTCAAACACTAATCATAATATGACCATCACCAAACATGCAATGGCTCCAATCATGATGTCATATTATTCAACTCCAAACGTAAGTGAGGGCACGAAATGACAAGTATCTTGGGGCAATTACTATTTTCCTTGCACAAAGATTATCACCTTGCAGAGCTGAATCAGGTGTTCTTTACTACAAAGTGTTTTAATCTGGGCATGCATTCACAAATTTCCCCCATAGAATTGCACAAGCTAAAATTAAGGCATATAGCCCTATGAGTACCTAAATCAGTGTAGTCTCACAAGAAAGATTCAAGCGGATCCACTCGACACACATCTAAGCATGTCCAAGGAATGATATTCAAAATTTCAAGGACAAAATCGATTATGTCTTCCAAGACTTTGGCCTCAAGGAAGAATTTTGATTATAGTGAGATCAAAGGGATAGAGTTCATGTGTCCTCACCTAGGTCATTTCCAGGAGATTTGTTTCCTCAACCGGTAGGCCCTCTAAATTTAAAATTTGTAAAGAGGATTGGCGGCTTAGGAGTCTAGATTTCTTATTCTTCACGAGGAAGAAGAGCATACTCTCCTATCCATTGCATTTTCTCCTATCAAACACACCATGCAAGTTCTTTCCCTTAAATTATTAAACTCAAAACTTAGTCCCCCATCTTGAGTTTCTAATTTTCCAACTTGGGAAAAGAGCATAATCCTCTAGTTGAACTAAGAATCAAATTCAAATTTGAAATTTAGGTTCCTAGAAAAGAATTTAACCAAACACTTTTGAGCAATTAAGTTTATTTACCCAATTTCTTTTCAACACTTAAATTGATGTTTGGGGTTCTGATTTTGCATGAAGAAAAAGAGCATACTTCTCTAATCAAGTTACAAATTGGAGAGAAATTGTGTTAAGTTCCTAGAATTGCAAAAAGTTTGGTCGAACGCATAAGGAAACCTACAAAACCACTTGTTAGTAGTTTTATTCCACCTCCTTATCCAAGTAAGTCTTCGACAACGTCCTGCAAGAACTCATTAGACTGCTTAAACAACAAGATTCATCCAAAAATATGCAAAGTCATCAAATTTATCAATTATGCAACCAAGCTAACCAAATGTGATTCTGAAATCTACCAAATGTGACCCTATTTCCTAAATGTGATCTAGGAATCACTAAATGTGAGAAAAGATCCTAAATGTGATCATTTACCCTAAATGTGATATGGAATTAACCAAATGTGATCTTCCACCAGATACAATTCAGGATTTACTGGATGCGACTCAATATTTCCCGGATGTGATCTTCTTTTCCAGATGCGATCTTCTGCTTCCAAATGTGAGTCTTCCTCAAGAAAAAAACCAAAAAGATCAAGAATTAGCTCAAAAATGAATAGAAATTTGGGGCTCTACCCCATGGTGGGTGCCAGAAATGTGTGTGTGAATTATGTACCTACAAGCTTCAACACAACACTTCAATATGTCATTGCATCAATGGTTAGAAATATGGAGATCAATTGAAAAGGATAAGAAAACCATGGAAATTGCAATATTTCTTCCTATCTAGAAAGAGTATGATTTAAGCTATAAGTTTTCCCTCAGAATATGCATTAAATCAGTGACACACTTAGTCCTAGAATGGAAGATTAATTGAGAAATTGAAGCTATCTATCATGCAATTCATGCTTAGAAATGATGCAAGGATTCATTAAAGCATAAATAGAAGTTATCTAATTACCTACTAAGATCATGAAATCAAAATGACAGCATAAGAGTGCAATTAGAATTCTAAAATTTGGGACCTATTGAGCTCAAAATTCAATCCTTTTATGGAAGAATTTGAGAAATGAGTGGTTGAGATCAACTTGTGAGGAGAGGTGGGGATTGAATCTTTGGTGATCCATGTGAGTGATCCATGTGAGTGAAGTCTCATTGGTTCATGGATTGACTTTCCATGTGCAAGTGATGATTTGTATTTAGAGAGTTTATTAATTCCTTTTAATTAATTACTTTAACCAAAAATTTAATTGGGTTGATTTAATTTAAATAGGCCAAGGTAATTAATGTAAGTTAGTGATGAAATCATTTCGATGTTAGGAGATTAATTTGTTTTTTTATGAATTATGCCAATAATTGAATATTTGGATTGACATAATTGAGGGTATGATCACATTTAGAGAAAATAGAGTCTCTAGTTAGAGTAGACCAAATTAGGGTAGTTACAAATATGTCCTAGGACCCCTTATGACCCCTTAGGAACCTATAGGATCCCTCTCTCTACATCTTAGGGGTCATAAGAGCTGTTAAGGGGTGTTAAGACACATTAATGTGTCATAGGTCCCCTTAAGAACCCTTAGGACCCCTTACCATACACTAATGAATGCTAAGGGGTCATAAGGGGTCTTAGGACCCCTTAGGCCATAAGGTGTCTTACAACACATTAATGTGTCCTAGGACCTGTTATGACCTCTTAGGACCCTTTAGGACCCCTAAGACATATGGTAAGGGGTCCTAAGGGGTCCTAGGATACATTAACCCTTTATGTCTCCTTAATACACTATAGTACCCCTCTCTCTACATCTTAGGGGTTATAAGGGTTGCTAAGGGGTCTGAGGACACACACCTATGTCATAGAACTTCTTAAGACCCCTTACAACCCATTTGGACCCCTTACCATATAATAATTTATGGGAAGGGGTCCTAAGTAGTCATAAGGGGTCTTAAGGGGCCCTAAGACACATTAATATGTCCCAGGACACATTATTATATTGTAGGTCCCCTTATTACCCCTTAGGACCCTTTAGTACCAATATGATATAGGGTAAGGGTTCCTAATGGGTATTATGACACATTAATGTATCCTACAATAAATTAATGTGTCATAAGGCCCCTTAATACCCTTTACAACCCCTCTCTCTACATCTTAGCTATTTTAAGGGTTGTTAACGAGTCCTAGGAAACACTATTGTGTCCTAGGACCCCTTACCATACACTAATGTATGGTTAGGGGTATTAATGTGTCCTAAAACCCCTTATGACCCTTTAATACCCATAAAATGTATGGTAATGTGTCGTAAGGTGTCATAAGGGATCATAAGGTGTGTTAGGACCCTGCAGGACCCCTCTCTCTACTAATTAAGGTTCATAAGGATTTTTAAGGGGTCCTAGGATAGATTAATGTGTCTTGGTACCCCTTACCATACACTAATGAATGGTAATGGTTCCTAAGGGGTCTTAAGGGGTCCTAAGACACATTAATGTGTCCAAGAACCCCTTATGACATCTTACAACATTTTAGGAACCCTAAGATGTATTGTAAAAGGTCCTAGGACACATTAATGTATTGTAGGACCTCTTATGACCCCTTAGTACCCTATAGGACCCCTCTTGCTACATCTTAGGGTTCTTAGGGTTGTTAAGGGTCATAGGACACATTAATGTATCCTAGGACCCCTTAGACCATTTACAACCCCTAAGGACCGCTTACCATACACTAATGAATGGTAAGGGGTACTAAGGCACATTAATGTGTCCTAGGACCCTTCATGACCCATTAAAATATTTTAAGACCCCTAAGATGTCTGATAAGGGTTCCTAAGGGGTCAAAAGGGTCCTATGATACATTAGTGTGTCCTAGGACCCCTTACGACCCCTTAGGATTGTTGAGGACCCTTCTAACTCCTAGGGGTTGTAATGGATTTAAGGGGTCCTAAGATACATTAATGTGTCCTAGGACCCATTAAACCCCTTACAACCCCTTAGGATACCTTACCATACACTAATTAATGGTAAGGGGTGTTAAGGGGTTGTCATTGGTTTTAAGGGGTCCTAGGACACATTACTATGTCATAGGACCCCTTAAGATCCCTTACAACCCCTTACAATAAACTAATGAATGGGGAGGGGTCCTAAGAGGTTGTCAGTGGTCTTAAGGGGTCCTAGGACACAATACTATGTTGTAGGACCCATTAAGACCCCTTAGGAACCCCTACCATACACTAATTTATGGTAATGGGTCCTAAAGGGTCCTAAGGGGTCCTATGACACATTAATTTTTCCTAGGACCCTTTAGCACCCATAATATGTAGGGTAATGGGTCATAAAGGGTCATAAGGGGCCTTAGGACACATTAATATGTCCTAGGACCCCAAATGACCAATATTTCCTAGGACCCCTAATGACCCATTAGTACCACTTAGGACTCCTCTCTCTACATCTTAGGTGTCATAATAGTCCTTAATGTGACCTAGAACATATCATTGTGTCCTAGGACCCATTACCGTACACTAGTGTATGGTAAGATATAGTAAGGGGTATTCAGGTGTTCTAGGAAATATTAGTGTGTCCTACAACCCCTTATGACCCTTTAAGATCTGTAAGATGTATGGTAAGGGGTCTTAAGGTGTCCTAAGGGGTCATAAGGGGTTTTAGGACACATTAATTTGTCCTAGGACCCCTTATGACCATTCAAAACCCCTCTCTCTACATCTTAGGGGTCATAAGGGTTTTAAGGGGTCCTAAGACACATTAATGTACCATACTACCCCTTAGACCCCTTACCATATGGTAATAAATAGCAAGGGGTACTAAGAGGTCATAAGTGGTCTTAAGGGGTCCTAGAACACATTAATGTGTCCTAGGACCCATTATGACCCCTTAGGAGCATTTATGGCCCCTAAGATGTATGGTAAGGGCTCATAAGGGTGAAAAGGGGTCCTACAATACATTAATGTGTCCTATGACCCCTTATGACCCTTTAGGACCCTTGAAAAATGCTCTCTCTACATCTTAAAGGTTATAAGGGTTGTTAAGGTGTCCTATGACACATTAATATATTCTAGGACCCCTTATACCCCTTACAAGCCCTTTGGACACCTTACCATACACTAATGAATGGAAATGTGTCCTAAGAGGTCATAAGGGGTCTTAATACACATTAATCTTTCATAGGACCCCTTATGACCCCTTACGACCTTGTATGACCCTTAAGATGTATGGAAATTGGTCATAAGGGGTCCTAGAATACATTAATGTGTCCTAAGACCCCTTATGATCCCTTAAGACCCTTTATCACCCCTAAAATATAGGGTAAGGTGTCCTAAGGGGTCTTAGGACACTTTAATACATCTTAGGACCCCTTGTGACCCCCTAGTACCCTTTAGCACACATCTCTCTACATCTTAAGTGGTGTAAGGGTTGTTAACAGGTTCTAGGACTCCCTATAACCCCTTAGGACCCCTTACAATACACTAATGTATGGTAAGGGGTTGTAAGGGGTCTTAAGGGGTCCTAGGACACATTAATGTATTCTAAAACCCCTTATGACCCCTTAGAACCCTTTAATACCACTAAGATGTATGGTAAGGTGACCCCTTAGAACCCTTTAATACCACTAAGATGTATGGTAAGGTGTTGTAAGGTGTCCTAAGGGGTCATAAAGGGTCCTATGACACAATAATGTGTCATAGGACCTCTCATCACCTCTTAGGATCCATATATCTATGTTTTAGGGGTCTTAAGGGTTTTTAAGGGATCATGGGACACATTAATGTGTCCTAAGACCCCTTATACCCCTTACAACCCCTTTCCATACACCAATGAATGTTAAGGGGTCCTAGAAGGGTTCTTAAGGTGTCCTAAGACATATTAATGTGTCCTATGACCCCTTATAACCCCTACAACCCTTTAGGAACCCTAAGATGTATGGTAAGGAGTCCTAAGGGGTCTTAAGGGCTCCTAGGACACATTAATGTGTCCTACAACCCCTTATTAACCCTCCGGACCCTTTAATACCTCTCGCTTTACATATTAGGGGTTGTAAGGGTTGTTAAAGGGTCATAGGACACATTAATGTGTCCTATGACCCCTTAGAACCCCTTAGGACCCCTTACCATACACTAATGAATTGTAAGGAGTCCTAAGGGCTTGTAAGTAGCCTTAAGTTGTCATAGGACACATTAACATGTCCTAGATCCCCTTATGACCCCTTAATACCCTTTGCAAAGCCTAAGATGTATGGTAAGGGGTCCCAAGGTGTCCTAAGGGGTCATAAGTGGTCTTAGAACACATTAATGTGTCCTAGGATGCCTTATGACCACTTACATTCATTGAAGACTCATCTCTACATCGTACGGGTTGTAAGGGTTATTAAGGGGTCCTAAGACATGTTAATGTATCCTAGGACCCCTGATGATAGATTGCAACCCTTTAGGGCCCCTAAGATGTATGGTAAGGGGTCATAAGGGATCCTAGGAGATGTTAATGTATCTTAGGACCCCTTATGACCCCTTAGGACCCTCTAGGATCCCTCTCTCTACATCTTAGGGATCATAAGGGTTGTTCATAGGTCCTAGTGGTTTGTAAGTGGTCTTATAGGGTCATAGGACATATTAACGCATCCTAGAACCCCTTATGACCCCTTCAAACCCTTTACAACCCCTAAGATGTATGATAAGGGGTCTAAAGTTGTCATAATGGGTGATAAGGGGTCCTAAGACATAGTAATGTGTCCTAGGACCCATTTTGACTCCTTAGGACCCTTGAAGAATGCTCTCTCTAGATCTTATGGGTTGTAAGGGTTGTAAAGGGGTCCTAGGACACATTAAGGTGTTCTAGGACCCTTTAGACCCCTTAGGACCCCTTACCATATACGTATAAATGATCAAGGGTCCTATGGATTTTTTGTTCATCTTAAGGGGGCATAGAACACTTTATGACCCCTTACAACCCATAATTTGTATGGTAAGGACTCTCTCTCTCTCTCTCTCTCTCTCTCTCTCTCTCTCTCTCTCTCTCTCTCTCTCTCNTGGTAAGGTCTCTCTCTCTCTCTCTCTCTCTCTCTCTCTCTCTCTCTCTCTCTCTCTCTCTCTCTCTCTCTCCTAACTTTTTTAAACATACATATCAATTACCAAAATAACCATAACATAAATAATGCAATGAGAAACAATCCTTAAATGATCATGCACAAGTGAAGGGCTTAAGGTTATAATAAATAGTCCACTGAGAATCATGTTGAAGACAATGTGTTGATTCCTTAAATTTTCCTAAACCTGAAATTTCCTCAAAATCCTCAAAATCTAAAATATTTATCTTAACTCCTATGAAGCTAAAACCACTCTCAAACATCTTGAAATTATATACTTAAATGTTACATTCTATATATTGTCCTACTACTAAAATTAGTTTGGCAGGGCGTGTTGGAATTTAATTGTCTATTTACAAGTTTTGAGGAGGTTTAATTTCTTATAGAGCACATGCGCTATGGCTTAGATTTCCCAAGCCTTAGGCTTAGGAAATCCAAGCCATAGGGCATGCTTCCTATAGCATGTGTGCCCAATAGGGCGTATGCCCTTTTGATATTGTGGGACCAAAAATAAAATTTGGCACCTTTTTGGTCCCCCATCTTCGTACATATACCACTATATGAGAACTAGAAACTCCATATAACTCCCAAAATTGAGTCTAAAAAGCACGAGGAAATTCAAAATGAATAATAGATTTCATTATTTGATCATCCATATGCATAGCAAATCTCTTTCACAGTTCCAAGAAAATAAATTTGGGTGTGATGATTTTAAGTTTTTCCATTAGTATACTTAAGTGAAAAATGCTATAAAGTTTATCAGTATAGGAATACTCAAAAAACAACACACTGCATACCCGACAAGATGACAATGCTTGTCATGAAAATGCTAAGTATAGAATTGCCCGATGAACACTGTCAAGTGTTGAACTGATGACAAAGCATAAAGGACATCACCGACGATATAGTTTTATGAACATCACCGATAGAGAAGAAAAGGCAAGGAACTTGACAAATAGTTAAATATAGGGACACCAACAGAGAAGATGTCTGAAAGAGAAAAGAATGAAAGAAACCCAACAGACTGACAGAGCAGCCCGAGCATCAAAACCGATAGTCAGTTACAGAACACGCAAAAAGTGGATCTGACTTTCCATGTCAGATAAAACATTGTAATTCTGTTTATAGAGTTTTAATTTTTTTTAAATCATTACTTGAGGGTCAAGAAAGTATATTGTAAATGTTTTAAAGCATCCTAATGGATCTAAAACATAACTAACTAAAGATCAAGGTCAAGTTGTAAACCTTGAATCTAGAGTTAACTTGAAAAGTGTGAATCAAGAATGGACCTAGAAATTAGTATATATAGATGTTCAATCATTTGTAATAGTAAGAGTTGATAAATGATTGTAGCCATGAAGAGCATCTAAGCAGCATAACTAAATTCATGCAAAGTTCAGAAACAGATCATATCAGTTCTCAAGAACACAAACAAGGCTACCGATGAGTAGAGACAAGGTATTATTCAATCACTCAAGGTGATTACATATACATTGTAAGATTTATAGGATCTGTTATCAGAAATTAGAGATTTCATATACTATCAGATCAACATTTATAATGTAGTTGCATTCTAACAAGTGTATCACATCAGAAATCCTTTAGTAGAAGGTGGACTTAACAGTTCTTGACAAATCTCTTGACAGAGGGCACACTTAATGGTGTTGCTAAAGCTTCAAATGAAGTATATCCTAACAGGTCTCCACTCTAAGACTCCTAATAGGGTAGATCATCATAAGTGATCAAATTGTAAGCCTTAACCAGCTCCCTTCTTATCTACAGATAGTGAAGTTTTGTGGGTGACATCCCCACTGCCTAACTGGAGTTTTTTGAAATATCATATCTTGAGTTATGTGTTATTTACTTTCATGTATGTTTCTTTAATGTTTACACATGTAAAGAACTTATGTTATGATTTCACATACATAAAGAAAGATGAACAGATAGATAAGTGAATATACAAATCTGATGACACAAATGTTAATGGACCAATCACATAAAAAGTTTTAGAGGTACTGATTCACCCTTCCCCTCTCAGTACATCATTCTAGTAATTCCAACAATTGGTATCAGAGCTAAGTCTCTCTCTTGAAAATCTTAAAGACTTAAGAGAAAAGATCAAGACAATGGAAAAGTACAGACTAGACAAGACTATTGAGAATGAGCAGTACAAGGAGGCAAGAGTAAGCATGAGAAATTCGCTTGATGAAAGAAAGTTTATGGAAACTAGGCTTAATGAAAAATATTATCAAGAAGAGGAGATCCCAGATTACTTCAACTCAACTGAATCAACAACAAGAAAAACATTAGATACATCAGTAGAAGAGATCACAAGTCTACAAGAGGTCAATCTACATCTGACATAGGAAATCAAGATGCTGCAAATTGGTCAAGAGACTTAGATGGTAAAAATGATTGATGTCATGAATTATTTGAGAAAATCTGAATCAAAGAGAACATTGGCTATTGATGATAGGAGGAAGATCATAGAGAAGCTACAAGAAAAAGAATCAGAGATTCAAAGACTTACTGATCATCACCATGAGATTACCAATCAGATTATTCTTATGAGTCAAGAGGCAAATAGATTAAATACTGAACTCATTGAAATAATATAGATCATCTATGAGCTAAGAGAAGAAAATGAAAATCTAAAGCATGAAGTCTGAATTAAGAATCAGCACAATGAATTAATCAAGAAAGCTGAAGATAGAAATAGAAGAATGGATGATTTTCTTGATGGACAAAGAAGAGTCAACAACTACACAGGTCTAGGGTACCTTGAAAATGGAGAATCATCTAATCACTCAGATCAAAGGAATTCTTATGCAACTCCAAGAACCAAGAAGTTGTCATGCAATCACTGTGGAAAACCAAGCCACACCTCAAACATTTGCAGAAACAAAATGAAAGTTATTCCTCAATCGCAATCTACTTTCATTGGTAATTGTTATAAATGTCACAAGAAATGACACAAGGCACATGAATGTAGATCCAAGGTGAAAAATCCAAAGGAGGAAACCTACATGGACAAGTACTATCCTACCTACAAAATGAATGGACATACACATCAGGAGTGCTGGAAAAATAACAAGAAAGAATGGACACCAAAAGAACCTGATAATGGCTATAAACTGACAAGAATTGGTAACTCATATGTTTGGGACTATAACACATGGGTAAACTACATAGCATGTGGAAGGTATGGTCATATTTCTACCAACTGTATGAGAAAATGGACTAGAAGACCTAGAGGATGGACCAATCTAGGTATGGCATGTTTACATTGTCATAAGGTTGGACATGTGATAAAAGATTGCAAAGACTGACTGATAGAAACAAGCACTTATCCCAATGGAAACACCATTGATGACATCAAGAAGATGAGAAACAAGATGCAGAGAAAAGATATAAACATTGAAGGTGCTGGAACAAGCAATGAAAATAATGACACCCCATCCAATGGATTTGGTGGCATCACTATTCCCAACTAAGTTGCACAAGCAAGTATGGAACTGCATTATGAAAAGTTAAATTATGCATCTCTTCCATTACACATTGATCATATTGACAAAATTAGCATTAGTGAAGATGCACTATATTATTACTTGTAATATTATTGAAAAACAATTCCACTGGTAAATGGGTACCAATAAGCATCGGTGAACACACACAGTAAAGTTGACACTACTTACCGAAACATATCGCGCATTACACAAAAGCCAAGTCGCTAAGTATAACTGACAGACATCGGTGATCTTTGAGCTGACGGAGGTTGTCATCGCCATCTTACCGACAATCATCGGTGAAATCACCAAAGCTGCTAGCTACCCTGAAACTTTGCACCTACACTAACGATATTATTTATGTCTCAACTGACAAACTCGGTCTTTGTACACTGACAAGTTGTTGAGCATTAATGACAACTTAGGCACAAAAGTTATAAAAGTGCGACGAAAGAACTCATTTGGCACCCGCAATTTTTGAACAACGAAGCAGAGCTAAGTAGAGAAATTGAAGAATAGATTGAAGTGTGACCTCAGCAAGATTCAAACATGAATCAATAAATTCATGAGCGATCATAGAGATTCAAATCGTACCTACAATCACTGACCGCACTGTGTTTAAATTATGGAAATCCCTAAATTTCAAAATACGATGGCATCTACTTCAAGAATAGAAAAATTGAAAGAGGATAAGAAGAAAATGATTAATCTTATTAGCAATAGCACTTGTGTTGAACCTAAATACAAGTTACACCCAGAAATTGCATCACAACCCAATGATTCTGGAGCATTCTCCAGAATCCCACCTAGGGTTTTGCTAGTAGAGGACGTAAGGTCCTATATAAATTTCAAGATCTTGGAATTAGGAGATCTAGACCTAGATAATTCCTTTAAGGCACTATGTGATGACATTGGAAACCTAAAAGAAGAGCACAAGCATCTAGAAGTGAAAGGTCTGACAAATGCATTACACTTTCCTAGGGTTTTTAAGACTGAATGGATATGGATAGTTCTCAACAGAATGCATAACCAGACATTGTGGCTTGATGGGCCTAAATGAATAATGAAAGATGTTATTCATGCGGTTACTGGATATCCCATAACCAACAAGCTAAAAGCTCACAAGAACCCATCCAGAAAGGAAGTAGAAGATTTAATAGGTGCAAAATCAGATAAAAGAGGTCTCAAGGTTAACACCATCATCGACGAGGAACTTAATTTTGGTGCATGTGTGGTAGGATATAAAATATTTCAGGCCAGTAGAATGAACAACATAGCAAGCACTACTATGAGCACAACCTACAAGATCATCAAACAAGGAAAGAAGATGGATCTTGCAGAAATATTGTTAAATAAACTTGAGGAGAACATGAACACTATAAGGTCATCATGGACAAACACTTGTAAGTTTGGTTCTCTTATTATGTGCATATTCTTTTACTTTGAAGAATACTTTCCTTCCATAGGCAAATTAGTATGGGACATAAACAAACCAGTCACCATACAGATATGTGAGCACATAGAATCATTAGGTATAGATTTTGATGACTTAATGAATGAATATTTCAATGGATTTAAAGAAAATATGCAAGCAAGAACAAGGATACTAGAGAGTTTGATAGACGAACACAAGGATGATATATGTTTTAGGGTAGATACTAATTTTACTTATATCAAACTAGTAGTACCTAGAAAATATTGGCTATCACCACTGGATTATGAAATCCAAATAGGACAAGCTACAAAATGCATCAAGGCATTGTTGAATGAACCATTGGACAAAAAGCAACCAAGATTTGGCACTTATGAAGAATCCAAACCAAAAATTAAGTTAAATCTTGTTGTCAAGAAAATTGTAAACAAGAAGAACGAAATGGTAAAGGATTTAATGAAGAAATTTGTAGTTACTGAAGATGGTGAAGAGGAAACAGAAGGAAATGAGGAAGAAATTGAGAGCCAGTCACCCATCAGTGAAGATACAAAAAAGAGTGATTCAGAGGCTACACAGTCAGATTCACCACCTCCTCCTCCACCTAAGAAATCAAGGACAACATCTACTTCAAGAACAAGAAGCCAAACAGTAAAGGAAGAAACTCCTTCACCGTTGAAGAAAGGGAGAGTGAGAACCTACAAGAGGAAACTAGTCTCACCAAAGGGGAAACAAACCAAAAGGAGGAATTTAAATAGAACAAGAGAAGATCTAGATGACTCAGCTATGGATGAAGCTGGCATAGAAGTACAAAAAGGGAAAGAACCCTTGATCCCTAAAACCATTGATGAAATATGTAAAAACATTTTAGAATCACAATCTATTTCAGATCCTAATATTAGGAAATGGTTGAAATTTGATCCATAGGATCAAAATAAAATTGAAGACACTATAATCGCTAAAATGTGCAAACATAATTATGTTCCACTTTAATTCAAGGAATATGAAGTACACAAGGAGCTATCAGATAGATTGTCTGCAAGATGGACATTGGCTCTTCATCAAGAAAAAGAGATAAGAGAAAGAGTACTTGCTACTCTTATTCCTTCTGAAACAAAGAAGGAAGAGATAGATGAAATGATGAAGAAATATGAAAAGGATTTATCACCCAAAATGAGAGCATACAAATTTCTTAAAGGGAAGATAATTGAGCTAGATCTGGAAAGCAGCAAGAAGTGGTGTAAAATACTCAAAAATCCAACTCAGGAAGCTAGCCCAGAAAAAGAACACATCATTATTAAAGATGCACATAATGATTCATCAGTTGAATTGGACAGAGAAGAGAATGATACAACAGGCCTAAAAAATACTAAAGTTGCAGATGAGGTATGGCCCAACACTACTCTTGACAAAACTCAAAGTGAAGAAAGCCAAATTCCACCAAGCCCAACTCATATTGACTTGGACAATGAAGCAAAGGTTACCAAAGAAGAATTGAAAATAAAAGGTAACATAAATGAGGATGTCAATGTTGATGAAACATGGTTGGATAATATCATTAATGACATTATAGGAAAAGACCCTGCAGAAGACATGCAAAAATATGAAGATGTAATTGTTGCACAAGGTGATACCAATAGACAGGACACACTTACTAACACTATAGAGGTAAATACTCCAACCAACATGTGAATATTGATAGAAGCTATTGATATTAACTCTAGTAAGGAGAAATCATCTAAGAAAGATGATAACATACCCAAGGACACAGGTAATGATGAAACTAAAGATGCATTGGACACACAAAAGGATACAGACACAGAGATGAAGGATGCAACCTACAATAACCAAAAGTTGTCTATTGAAAAAGACAAAAAGAGAAGATACTAATAAGGATGAAACATTGAGAAAGGATGAAGAAAAATAAAAGAGTGAAGAAGTTAAGAAAGATTAAAGCATGAAGGAAAAGGAAGAAAAAAATTTTGATACACCCAAGGCCACTGAAGAGACATCTTCACACAACCAACAGGTGGACTCTGAATAGAAGCAACAAGAAGCTTCATCTTCTCGACCTTCACCTACCAAATCAATCCAATCTCAAGATTTACAAATGGTAGTTCACCAATTCGTCTCCCAACAAAAGAAGAAGAAGAAGAAAGTAATAAAGAAAGATATCTTGGCTGTAACACTTGCTGAGGTGATCAAAATACCCAAGTGGGATGTATCAACTTTAGATGTTGAAACACTTCAAAAGTTTGGAGTGATATGTCAAAGAAAAGCCCTACAGAAGAAAATGAGAAAAAAACATAGGGAAGCCCAAGCACTTGACAAAGCTAGGGATATACTACATCAACTTGTTCCTGAGGTAAAATTTGAAAATGACATATCAGTCATGGAACAAATTGCAGTTCTTACCGATGCCATCACCACTCAAAGTGTAGATGCATAGTAGGCAATGGAAGAACAGGCAGAGAAAAAGTATCAACTCAAACTAGTTGAGAAGATAAGCCAAGAAGTGGAAGAAAACAAGGTAAAGCTCTCTTAATTAGCAAGTCAATTAGAACCAATGATTGAAGAAGCTATTACCTTAGTTCAAAAATTGTGCAGACTTGAAAATTTCACAAAAGAGAATGGTGAAAAGTTGTCCCAATTAGATTCAGATTTGACAGCAAGTGCACAAAGTTTAACCTCTGATGCAAATGCAATAAAGTTGCATCATGACAAGATCACAAAGGTAAACATGTTAAGACAAGAGATATGGGATGCAGAGACATAATTTAGGAATGAGGTTACCAAGCTATAGGCTCACATATTGCCAAACCTCACTACTCTACAACAACACATTACAGATGCAAAGAATTTGATCTCGACCCCAGAGATGTCTGTGGTAGACAGCATCTATGATATACATGTGAGGATATCACTTGAGCACATGGCTCCAGAAAATTTGAAGGAGAAATGGGAGAAGATGATGGAGGAAATCAAAGCCTCACACTCCCACATTTTTTACAAGTTGTAAGTACCTTTGCCCTTATTATCAAGAAAGGAGGAAAAGGATATGTATGTTGTATGTACAATAGGAATAGATATGTAAAAAATAGATATGTACAATATATCAAATATCAGAAAAAAGGAAACAAAAAAAGGGAAGGAAATTATATGTACATAAACTTACACTTACCAGCATATGCATAGGGGGAGTCATGAAATGACTAAGGATGAAGTATACACAGGTGTACATTCTAATACATTAAGTATGTTGCACATATTAGTTTTTGATACTGATGTCAAAGGGGGAGATTGATGACATTAAGTTTTTCCATTAGTATACTTAAGTGAAAAAAATGATAAAGGTCATCGGTATAGGCATACCTAATAGATAGGACACTACATACCCAACAAGATGACAATGCTTGTCGTGAAAATGCTAAGTACAAAATTTTCTGATGAACACTATCAAGTGTTGAACTAACGACAAAGCATAAAGGACATTGTGGATGGTACATTTTTATGAACATCGATGATAGAGAAGAAAAGGTAAGGAACCTGATGAATAGTTCAATATAGGGACACCGACGGAGCAGAAGCCTGACAAAGAAAAGAATGAAAGAAACCCAGCAGACTAACAAAGCAGCCCGAGCATCAGAACTAACAGTCAGTTACAGAACCTGCAAAAAGTGGATCTGACTTTCCACATCAAATAAAACATTGTAATTCTATTTATAGAATTTTAATTTGTTTTGAATCATTACTTGAGGGTCAAGCAAGTATATTGTAAATGTTTTAAAGCATCCTAACGGATCTAAAACATAACTAACTAAAGTTCAAGGTCAAGTTGTAAACCTTGAATCTAGAGTTAACTTGAAAAGTGTGAATCAAGAATAGACCTAGAAATTAGTATATATAGATGTTCAATCATTTGTAATAGTAAGAGTTGATAAATGATTGTATCCACAAAGAGCATCTAAGCAGCAGAAGTGAATTCGTGCAAAGTTCATAAATAGATCATATCAGTTCTCAAGAATACAGACAAGGCTATCGACGAGAAGAGACAAGGTATTATTAAATCACCCAAGGTGATTACATATACATTGTAATATTTATAGGATCTGTTATCAGCAATTAGAGATTGCATATACTATTAGATCAACATTTATAATGTAGTTGCATTCTAACAAGTGCATCACATCAGAAATCCTTTAGTAGAAGGTGGACTTAACAGTTCTTGACAAATCTCTTAATAGAGTGCACACTTAACGGTGTTGCTAAAGCTTCAAATGAAGTTGATCCAATAGGTCTCCACTCTAATACTCCTAACAGGGTAGATCATCATAAGTGATAAAATTGTAAGCTTAAATCGACTCCCTTCTTATCTGCAGATAGTGAAGTTTTGTGGGTGACATCCCCACCGCAGTTTTTACTTCCTAACAGGATTTTTCTATAATATCATATCTTGAGTTATGCATTATTTACTTTCATGTATGTTTCTTGAATGTTTACACTTGTAAAGAACTCATATTATGATTTCACATACATAAAGAAAGATGAACAGATAGATAGGTGAATATACAAGTCTGATGACACAAAGGTTAATGGGCCAATCACATAAAAAGTTTTAGAGGTACTGATTCACCCCTTCCCTCTCAGTACATCATTCCAGTAATTCCAATAGGGTGAACCAAGAGAAGGAGCAAGATCATATGAATGTGGAAAGAAATGAATACATCTAAGATATTTTATGACGCTATAACTCTATTTTTTTTATAAAGCCCCTTTTGAAAATTATCAAATAAGGATGAAATGAAAAAATAACTATTACAATCTATGTTGTTTATTCAAAACAAAGGAATAACCCTTAAGATAAAAGGGAAACCCCCCGAGTATGTGATTAAGACTGAACATGAAGTCTTCCTAAGAAAATATAACCTCTTTAGGATTGAGAATGTCTCAAATAAATTTGTCAAAATTCTATAATTTTTAGTATAAAAACATAATAAGCTATAGTAAAAATATAATAATAGATCTCCTCAATGGATCTCCAACACAACAAGAATTAAAAAAAAAATGATATCATGGAAAAAAATTATGAATTTTGATGTCCATAATAGAAAATTTGACTTCACTAAGAAATAATATTCACCAATAGGGAATTTTGAAAAGATCACTCAATATGAAGTATGCAAAACCACTCTATAATGATATCTTGTTTATAATTAATTGACTCCATGAAGAAGTGTTATTCCTATAAAAAGGGCTCAAATTGGGCACTTGGGGGGGAATCTTTGTCCCTAACACTGAGCTCCTAGTTCCTAATGTGACCATATAAAAAATAGGAAAAACATTTTATTGGAATTAATAGGTACTAAGAGGGGGGTGAATCAATCCAAACACCTAGTAAACAAATTCAACCAATGATCTAAATAACAGTTGAATTACTTTCCAAATTACAAAGCATACAAATGATGCAAATATATAAAAGAAATTAATATCAATCATCCACAAATTCATCACACATGACACAAATATTTTCTCGTGGAAACCCTTGTAAGAGAGAGAAAAACATGGTAGGGATGACACCCATAAGCCTAATACTGTAGTAAATAATTTTTCCCTGTTAGTACCCTTTCTGAGGGTTCACCCTGTTAGGAGTGACTAGTACACTATTAGGAGTATAATAAGATCAGATATGATCTACCTCACTAGAGGCTTTCAAACCTCAATAAAGAAGTTACCTTGTTAAAGGATTTACAAATAGAACTTGTTGCAGTTCACCCACTTAAGGGATTTTTCTTGTTGCAACTATTAGGGAACAACAATATTAGTGATCTGGATGTAGCACTGATTGCTTGTCAGATCCAATATGTTATTTGTTCTCTAATATCTATAACTTCTCTCTTCTCTCTGTCTCTCATCTTTCTGATCACAAAAACAAATTGAATCACAAAACCCTAATTGCATCACCCTAAATAGCTCTTACAACCTCTTTTCAATATGAGTTTTTTCCTCTATATAAAAAAATTCTACTGACATAAAAATGATATTTAAATTACTTTCCTGCAAAAGAACCATGTGTCAAAATGATAATCTCAATGAATAAAATGATTTATCATGACCATGTTAGGTTAAGATAAGATTTACAAGTTATATCTCCAAAGTAGTCAAACACATTTTGACTTCTCTAATGCAAAACTTCAAATTTGACTTAAATTTTTGCATCTATCTCATAAATATACAAAGTTTGAATGTATATCCTTTATTTTACGTCATTATATCATTAGAAATGATCACACATACTTTATCACTTACTGATCTATGATCTACCAACTATTACTCAAGATCATAAGTGTTCTACCTGTCTGAATGTCTGTGACAACAAAAAAAATCTCACCGATCAATCAAATGAATTGTGGTTGGAACCACATTGAAATCTAAGCATTTTGAAGTTGTATCAATGAATGCTCCTCATAATTACACTTCTACCATGATCACCACAAAATTTATGTTCTCATTATTTACCGATCCTATGGACTTAGCCAATTTTCAGCATTACCTTCTTACTAATTGTATCTTCACTTCACCTATAGTATTTCATGATTGTACTAACTTAGTTTTGTTGTACTAACTTAGGTTCCATAAATTAAAACCAAGTAAGTGAATTTGTGTAATGGTGCCTCAATATTCATCACAATACCAAAAATCTCCCAACACAATACCAACAATCTCCCCCTTTGGCATTGATGGAAAATACATGTTAAAAGATGCATGCTAACACTACTTACAATTGTGCAATCATAATCTCAATATCAACTTATGAATCCCTATATATATACTCCCCATATATGAATATACTCCCTCATACATATACTCCCCCTTTGACAACAATGACAGAGGTACAAAAACTAAAATATATGTACATTTAAACAAATCTTACTTACATCTTGTCAAACATCACCTTTAAGTTTATCTTTGATGACGCCAAGGATGTTTCCCATACCTTTTTCAAGTATTCTATAGAAATTATTTTCTCAATCAAACTAGAAGCAAGCTATTCCATGCTATCTAGAGTGCTCATGTCAGGTAGGGAAAGTATGTCTTTTTCCTTCTTCATATGAAGTTACATGACCTCTACTATAGGGGATAAGGATGATTGAAGTTATAGTAGAGTGGGCATTCTATTCTCTTGCTCATTTTGAATATTATTAACCTTGTGTGATATTTTCTTAACTTGAATACTATAAGTAGTGACTAAACTTGTCAAAGGATCAACAAGACCTCTTAGGTTCTCCAACTCTTACTGAGCTTCAGCTCTACTTTGTTCCAAATCTTGAACAAAATCAGGATACCTTGAGACTTTGATAAACAATTTACCTATCTCAATAAATGTAGTCTTAACTTTCTTTATCAAATCTAAAAATTTGATCCTATCATTTTCTATCTACTTTCTCTACTAGACTTATCTTCAACTACTTAACCTACACACATAAATCCTTATGTATACTTTCCAATGTGGCTTACAGAAGATTCTAGACTATGAAAAATATGGAAGGCCGACCACAAAATGGTTTGCACACATCCCAAGACAAGATCCTAATAGTAAATTCATAACCCAAAATTAAATACATAAGTTGGCTCCAACAAGAACCAATCACAAACAAACTCAATCAAAGAAGGACCAAGCATCAGGTTCACTCAGCATAATACTTGGCCAACACTGGACAGCTCGACACAAACAACTCGGTCAATACTAGAAAGCTTGGCACATACATGATCGCTCCGCAACACTACAACTCGACACTTACTAAAAAAATGAACAAAGATGAGCAAGAAAGAAAGGCAACCCAAGATGCTCCTACATCATTCTACCTTAGGCACTAACTCAGCTAGAATGTCTCTAGCTTTCCTTAATACTCTTGTCTTCTTTTTTTTTTATCATCTTGTCTCTTACAACCTTTTTCCTATATTGTTATGGAATTTTCATCATTTATTTAGGTTTCAATTTTGTTATATGGACCGGTGTGGTGGTTAATTCTTCTTCATCAACTTTTTGTTCATCCTCTTCTGCAACAGTCACTGATTTTTGTCTCTTCCTTACACTTGTCTCCCTAAAACTTAATTTCCTTTTAGTCTCAATCTCTTCAATCTTTTTCTAAGTATCCTCATGTTTATTATCTATTGCATTCTCCTCTTCCTTCTCATAAATCAAAACCTCTATATGTTGCATAGGTGATGGTGACGATGAATCTTATTTATCTATAATGTCTACAATTTGAGTCTCATCTCCACCTATTTTGTGATAGACTGATATTTTGTGTTATGGAGTTCTGCACTAGGTCAGGAACATCAAGAATAACATCCCCAATTAACTAATCTACAAAAATGTATCATCTCCCTACATAGGTTCATTGAATTCTTCTTGAACTTATTCATCTTGTGCTGTTACCTCCTTTATTTATAGTAGCTTCTTCCATGTCTCAATAGTCACATTATGTACACCCTCTATGTCATCAATTAGAAGTCTAGCTACTCTTATTTTTATTTTGAATTTATGCTTGTGATCATCAATCAATATCTTCGCATCTTTAGTACATAGTTTAGGTTACACTTGGATTAGTGCTCTTTCCATAATCTCTCTATTCAATTGTAATGTAGTGCTCCATCTAGCATCAATCAACTAATATAGCTCATTAGGAATGCAAGAATGGATCTCTAAAGGAGTTCTACAAAATTTGTGAAAATGATACAAAATTGCATATTCTGACTTCTTCTTGTCTTCATCACTCCCCAAGGTGTATCTTCTTCCAGCAGTTGTAAGTCTACCGTTGTCCACAATATATTTTGTAATATCTTCAATGGAAGGGTCCTTCTTTGTCTTACCACACTTTTTCAATTCAAAGGCATATTTGTCTGATTCTGTCCTTTCTCCCTCATCCTCATCAGTTTCCTTTTGAACATCCTTGACCTCTATAGATTTTCTCCTCCTCTTGTAAGTTTTCTTTGGAGTGGAAATTATTTGACTTTTCTTCCTTGATAATTCCACTTTAGACTTAACTTCACTAGTAGTTGATTTTCTTTGTTTTCTCTTCACCTTAGCTTTTGTTTCGGTTCCAGTAGTGCAAGATGATCCTACATCACTACTTCAAAAATTTGGTAAATGCTTCATCATTAGCTCCAAATCTCTATGCTTTTTTTGTCTAAGGGTTCTCACAAAAAATCATCAACATGTAAATCTACTAAGTCACCATCTACTTCATATCCCATAGGAGGAACCCAATATGTCCTAGGTTCCACAACTTGCACAATACATGAATCAATGTCTGCTAGAAAAAATATCATTCTTGTACTTTTCTACAATGCTATCTGGAATCCTTTCTCCTTTATGTATCTTAGATTGGAAATATTTGAAATAAGCCCATATGACATTATTGAAGTTATCACCTAATTATTTTATGAATTCACTTATCTAAATAACTATTGGTTTTTCCTTTGACCATGTAACATTTCCTCTACCACGGAAGAATATTTTGACATAGAAAAACATACATACCAATAGGGGACCATACTTGAATGATCTTTTTTTATCTCTCTTTATCCTTTCCATGTTTATCAAGAACAAACTTATGCTCATCTCACATAAAACATACACTTAATCAGCTTTAACAATCTGATAGGTAGCATAAATAGCACCAACAGGCACACTATTAAATCAAATAGGCTAGTAAAATCTATAACCTATCACCATGGATGCAAAGTGAAATTCCTTTTCTTTAATATGATCTATTGTCATTTATCTTCTATCTTGTTTAGATTTTGTTAGTTCAGTGAGAAAATGTGTTTCCACCATTCTTAATGTACATTCAAAACCTTGTGCCTAAAATCCTATAACCCTGTGAATCATTATCTTCAAAATCTTGTGTGGTTTATCCAGCCATATGAACTGATCATGCATTCTTCTTATCACATAGAGAATCCAATCAGGATGGGGCTTAGTGGGAATGTCCACAACATAAGTTAAACCCTTCTCTTGTATATGTGTGTGCCCGTATTTCAACATACCATTGATGCACATACCCTTGTATTCTTCCTTGATTTCTTCAACCTCCAATTCTTCATTTCTGTAATGGATATATGAGCAAACATATTTAATAAGAATCACTCCATAAGGGATAGTGGATAGGGCACTAGACATATAAATCTCAACCACTTTTCTTGGATGCACTTTGAATACGAGTCGGGGCACCTCAAAGATGTTCACCAGAATTGGATTATCAACATTCTTTGCCATTATAAATAATTGTAAAAACACACAAATATAACAACTAACTAGACTAATAATTTTCAATACACTGGTTAGAGCATCATGAAAAATTGATATCAATTTAGCTCAAAATCTCGATCACAAAAGTAACCAATGCACACAATAGCTCAAGATAGCTCTCAAATTTTCAAATGAAATTAAAGGTGTGAAATGAAGTTACATTTCCCTCTTTTATTATTAGATAAATAGATTTTGCATACTTTAATGGAAGGAATAGTGTCAAGTCACCGGTTACCATGTATCCACTAGTTGGTACTCAACCAACAGTAATAACTATAGACCTTATGGCAAGACATATTGTCAATTAGTTCCAAAACACTTAGTCATTCTTGTGATTACAGTGTTAATCGAGCCAATAGCTTGCAATGTTAACTTAGCCAAGAAGCTGCAGTATCGACCAAGTGGTTAGTTCCAAACAGTGTCTGTTGAGTCACCAGTGTTACCTGAGTTGCATACCAACTCCGAGTGATCAATGTGGACTGAGCACCCAGTGTCAACCGAGTGCCAGAGTTTCCAAGTTCACTATATCGCCTGAGTGTCAGTATATCACCCGAGTGGATTACTGGACCCGAGTATCATTATTGGGCCGACTTAGTACATATTATTTGATACTAATTAATATTATAGTAGCTAACTTGTGAAGGTAGTTGATTTGGATAGGTATCTATGTAAGATACTTTGTTTATTCAAAAAATATAGTAAGAAATATATCAATCATCAAAACAACATTGTATACATGTATGGATGCGAATATGAAGAGGAAGATTGATTAGAAGGCTACAACAATTTAAAATAACAATAGAGACTCATCTATCACATTCAAGTGATCAATATTACATCAAATGATCTTATTCAGCAAATCAGAGTTGCATAGCAGATCATTCACTGATTCATCCTAACAGGTGTATCAGTCAAATCCTTTAACAGGGTGGACTTAGCATTCCTTCTCAAATCTCCTAGCAGAGTGCAGACTTCATTATATTGTATAAATCCTTTTACAAGGTGGACCTAATAGTCCTTATTGCTTCTAACAGGGTAGACCATCAGAAGTGGTCAATTGTAAGCCTTAACCGGCCAACTTTATTATTGGAGTTCTAAATCTTGTGGGTATCATCCCCACCCCAATTTTACTTTCTATTTGGAAGGTTTTTGAGTCACCATATCTTATGTCTAGTGTTATGAATGTTTATTTATTTTCTATTCCATGCATGTAATTATATTAGACAATCTAATAAAGGATAACATATAAGAAGTTTTATTGGTTCCTGATTCACCCCCCCCCCTCTCAATCACCTAGCCTACAATATATTTCCAACAATTGGTATCAAAGCAAAGGTTCTCTTAGCAGAAGTTTAACAACTTGAGAAAAGATCAGAGGCAATGGAAATATATAGACTAGAGAAAGCCATTGAAAATGAAAACATCGATCTACAAGTGGACACGGATCAAATCAGAAAACTCAAGGAGTAGCTCTCTCATTCCCTGAAAAGAAGAAAATATTCAGCAATGCGAATAAATGACAAAGGTTACTTAGAAGAAAGAATTGAAGATTTGTGCAAAGAAAGAAGTTCTGAAGAAGCTGATGCAACCATTGAAGACCTACTTTCAAAGAATCTCACTTTACATGAAGGATTCAGAAGTTTGAAGAGAGAACAAGAAATTCATTCACTTAGAATATGTGAAGTCATGGTGTTAGTAATAACTGAGAGGGGGGGGGTGAATCAGTGGCCTCAATTATTTATCCAATTTAAAATTTAATCCACCAATCAATGCTTCTCAAATTATTAAGTCCCAACAAGATGCATGCCTTTGAAATATTTGAAACAAATAACTATCTGTCGGTTTACCTTGTCTGTCATGTTCCTCCTTGATAACCGACAAGCAGTAAACTGTATTTACCGATACTCAGTAAATATGCAGAGTATATTAGTCAATCCATAAATTCATATGTAGAATGTAAAACACTAAAGTAATTAACCATACACACATAACACAAGGAATTTAACGTGGAAACCTTGTTAACGGAAAAAACCACTGGGACCGGTACCCCAAATTTTCACTCTTCTGAAGTGAGCCCTGTTAGGAGCCAACCTTGTTAAAGGTTACAAACACACCTTTAAGTGTGACCTTGTTAGAGTATTTTCAATACATAGGTTTTCACTAAGTATCTAGCATCTACGCTACCATCCTTGAATCAGTCTCATGACTATCAATAGGCTTTATGCAAAATCTTACTACCATCCTTGAATCAGCCTCCTTCTTAGACTGTCAATAGGCTTTAGGTAAGACCGGTGCTACTATCATGAGTCAACCTTCTGGTAATCTATTAGGATATACCTCAATTACAAAATACTATTAAGTCCTGCTCTGTTAAGAGACTTTAATGCTTCAATGGTTAAACTGAAACAAAATGACTTGTTTCTAATGCAACTGAATTGCAGATTTTCATATCTATTTACTTACAATGTCTTTCTGATCAATGTATCAATTTAATTCCTTTGTACTTAACTCTTTCTACTCTGTGATGTTGTGATTCACTGTCTGTCGGTGTCTGCAGAATACTTTAGCTCTTCCTTAGCTTGATTGATTAGGACTGCATGAAGTTAATCCTTCATCAATTTCTCTTTAGCATCTTCTATCAGTTCACTCCCCCATGTATCTGATTGCATAACGACCACCTTAGAATGAATTATGCTTGTCTCTTAAATAGACATGATTTTCCTTAATTCTAGGTTCTTTGATTCTTGATTCTTGATTCTTGATTCTTGGCATGAAAAACAATCTAGCCAAATTGATTTATGGATTTAACTCCTGATTTATCTCATAGTTATCTTCTTGCCAACTGTACAAATCACTTACTTAACTATGGTTGAATAAAAAAAATAAAACAACTAGTTAAGTCTATCCTTTAGCTCTACTAGCTAGATATTTTGTCATTTTCTAATCTCTCTGTTCCGTTGGTCAATTCTACAGTTTGTCACCAATGACAACTGCCAGTTCTGTCGGTGTTGCTTCAGTTAACTTTGGGATCTTTGTCCGTCGGGCATCATTAGATCTTTGTTCGTCGAGAAACACTATTTTTACCTTGTCAAGTGTCATGTGATTCTGCTTCATTGGGAAACACTATCTTTACCTCATCAGGCATCACTGTGACTTTAATCTCTATCTTTACTGATGGTGTGCACTCCGCTGGTGTAGTCTGTCACTTAGTGAATACTAGAATTTTATGCATTGCTGGAAGCATAACCTTTGTTCCATTGGTTCTCTAAATTCTTTGGCATGATCATACAGATGATATCAAGTTGACATCAATGACAATACAAACCATT
>MU227232.1:655983-670650 GCA_018584345.1 Thuja plicata | reverse complement strand
TCTTAATTGTACTTTGTTAAGTGTGTAGATAGCAGTGCTAATAGCTTCCCTCCAGAAGATCTGGGTGATGTTCTTCTCTATCATCAGTGTTCTAGCACAATCAACTATTGATCTGTTCCTTCTTTCAGCAATTCCATTTTGCTATGGTGTTCTTGGTGTGGAAACCTGTCTTTTTATACCATTCTCATTACAGAAATTAGTGAATTCATCTGATATAAATTCTCCTCCTCTATCTAATCTCAAAAATTTTAGATCCTTACCACTTTGTTTCTCTACCATAGCTTTATACCATTTAAACATCTTGAATGCTTCAGATTTTTCTTTTAAAATCATGACTGTCATCAGTCTAGAATAATCATCAACAAAGAGAATAAAGTATCTATCTCCATAATAGTTCTTTGTCCTCATAGGTCCACATAAATCAGTATGGATGAATTCTAGAATATCAGTAGATGTATGGGTTTTGCTTTTGAAACTAGACCTTGTCATTTTACCTCTTTGACATTTTTTGCACATGATGTTGTCTGGCTTTGTCATCATCGGTAAGCCTCTTACACTTCTTTTCCTACTTATCTTCATCATGTTGTCAAAGTTCACATGACACAACCTTTTGTGCTACAGCCATATGTCTTCATTTCTAGTCATCAAACAAGTGAGGTTAGTGTCATTTAGATAGAATAAATTACCTTTGGTCTGTTCACCGGTACCAATCAGTGTTCCTAATTCATTGAGGATCTTTGCCTTATTTTTCTCAAATGCTACTTTATGACCTGAATTATTTAGCTGAGAAATACTCAACAGATTATAATTCAATCTTTTTACCCAATAAGCATTTTCACATTTAATCAGGTTATTCAGCATTATTGTTCCTTTACCTTCGATTTCACAAGGAGAATCATTTCCCATTCTTACTATACCACCTTTATAGTATTCAAAAGTTTCAAACTTTTCTTTTTCACCGGTCATATGGTGAGTGCAACCACTATCTATAATCCAAATATCATTTTTGCTAATCTTAGATATGAGTGCAGTTTCTTCATACCTTTCATCTTCATCTGAATCATCCTTCACAACTACAAACACTATCTCAACATCATCATCTGGTTTTGTGTCAGTATCTTCATCTTTGCAAGAAGCTAGAGAGCTAGCTTTTTTGCCTTTGTCCTTGTAATCTCGGGTATCACTTCTTTCTAATCGTTGGTAACCTCTGTAATCTTTTTTATCACCTCTGTCAGATTTCTTCTCAAAAGATCTGTTATCACTTCTATCATCTTTTCTTTTAGGACATCTTGCAGCAAAGTGTCCAATCTCTTTACAATTAAAACATACAAGTGGTAACTTACCTTTGTATCTACCTATGCCTCTTAGCATTCTTCTTGCCATGAGTGCTTCAATTTCATCTAGATCTTCTTCTTCACTTTCTCTTTCACTGTCTTTTCTAGATGAGTGTCTTTGACTAGATTTGCTTATTCTCATAGAAGACTTGAATGTAGACTCTAAGCTTGGTGAGACACTGTTATCAAAGTTATTCATCTCAAATGAAATCAGTCTACCAATCAGGCTATCAAGAGTGACTGTATTATTTTCTACTACTCTCATTTTTTGAATAGCAAAGACTCTAATAGCATATGTAGGCAGTAAGGTTCTTAGGATTTTACTTACCACTATCTCCTCTTCAAGTGTACCTCCAACACCTCGTATAGCATTGACTACTTCTTTTATTCTAGTGATGTACTGTGTGATGTTTTCACCTTCTTTCATTCTGAGATCATCAAACTTTCCTCTAAGGCTTTCTGCCTTGGCTCTCAGAACATTTGAATCACCTCCATGTACAAGTTTCAACTTGTCCCACATTGTCTTTGCATTTTTGCAATCTTTGACATCTTCAAATTTAGCATCAGAGAGTGAGGCTGAAAGCTCTATAACCATACAGTTATGTTCATTCTTTACTGTCAATGGTCCTGTAGGCAACACATATTCAATTTTTAAGTATTGAGTAATATCATTGCCAATACCTGATAAGTGAAGCTTTATCCTACTTTGCCATGAAGCAAATTTGTCCTTGTTCAACTTGGGCACATCTCGTCTGTTCATCTTGTGATCTTTTACTTAGGTCTTTAAAACCTTCCTTCTAAGCACACAAGCTCTGATACCAATTGTTAGTAATAACTGAGAGGGGGGGTGAATCAGTGGCCTCAATTATTTATCCAATTTAAACTTTAATCCACCAATCAATACTTCTCAAATTATTAAGTCCCAACAAGATGCATGCCTTTGAAATATTTGAAACAAATAACTGTCTGTCGGTTTACCTTGTCTGTCTTGTTCCTCCTTGATAACAAATAAGCAGTAAACTATATTTACTGATACTCAGTAAATATGCAGAGTATATTAGTCAATCCATAAATGCATATGTAGAATGTAAAACACTAAAGTAATTAACCATACACACATAACACAAGGATTTTAACATGGAAACCCTGTTAAGGGAAAAACCCACTGGGATTGGTACCCCAAATTTTCACTCTTCTGAAGTGAGCCCTGTTAGGAGCCAACCCTATTAAAGGTTACAAACACACTGTTAAGTGTGACCTTGTTAGAGGATTTTCCATACATAGGTTTTCACTAAGTATCTGGCATCTACGCTACCATCTTTGAATTAGTCTCATGACTATCAATAGGTTTTATGCAAAATCTTACTACCATCCTTGAATCAGCTTCCTTCTTAGACTGTCAATAGGCTTTAGGTAAGACCTGTGCTACTATCATGAGTCAACTTTCTGGTAATCTATTAGGATATACCTCAATTACAAAAGACTGTTAAGTCCTACTCTGTTAAGAGACTTTAATGCTTCAATGGTTAAACTGAAACAAAATGACTTATTTCTAATGCAACTGAATTGCAGATTTTCAGATCTATTTACTTACAATGTCTTTCTGATCAATGTATAAATTTAATTCCTTTGTACTTAACTCTTTCTGCTCTGTGATGTTGTGATTCACTGTCCGTCGATGTCTGCAGAATACTTTAGCTCTCCCTCAGCTTGATTGATCAAGACTGCATGAAGTTAATCCTTCATCAGTTTCTCTTCAGCATCTTCTATCAGTTCACTCCCCCATGTATCTGATTTCATATCGACCACCTTAGAATGAATTATGCTTGTCTCTTAAATAGACATGATTTTCCCTAATTCTAGGTTCTTTGATTCTTGATTCTTGATTCTTGATTCTTGGCGTGAAAAACAATCCAGCCAATTTGATTTATGGCTTTAACTCTTGATTTATCTCGTAGTTATCTTCTTGCCAACTATACAAATCACTTACTTAACTGTGGTTGAATAAAACAAATAAAAAAACCAATTAATTCTATCCTTTAGCTCTGCCAGCTAGATATTTTCTCATTTTCTGATCTCTCTGTTCCTTCGGTCAATTCTGTAGTTCGTCACTGGTGACATTTGTCAGTGTCGCTTTAGTTAACTTTGAGATCTCCATCCATCGGGCATCATTGGATCTTTGTTCATCGGGAAACACTATTTTTATCTCATCAGGTATCATTTGATTCTGCTTCGTCAGATAACACTATCTTTACCTCATTGGGCATCACTGTGACTTTAATCTCTGTCTTTATCGATGGTGTACACTCCGTCGGTGTAGTCTATCAGACTTTTATGCATTGCTAGAAGCATAACCTTTGTTCCATTGGTTCTCTAAATTCTTTGGCATGATCATATAGATGATATCAAGTTGACATCAATGACAATACAAACCATTAACTGATTTAATGTTTTGCATCATATTCAACTTAATATAGTCAATCATTTAATCAGTTATATGTCATCACATAGAACAAAAGAACCAAGAAGAAAATGATAGAGAAATGGAACAAGAAGATAAGAGATTGCTAAGTACAAGATTAGAGGAAAAATAAAATGAAATCCATCTTTTGTCACTTTAGCAAGCAGATATGATAAATCAACTCAATAGTACAAACCAGAGAAGTTATCAATCTGAGGACTGAAAATGAAAGACTGCAAAGTGATCTCAATACTGAAAAGTAAACTAATGAGAGGATGATGAATTCACAAGAAAGAATGAATCAATTGATAGAGAAAACTCAATTCAGACATCATGGATAGACTGGATTAGGTTATACTAAACAAGGTGAATCCTCACAACAAGGAACTCAAAAGAACAAGAAACCTATATGTAATCATTGTGGTAAGGTAGGGAAAAAATAAAATAAGTTTTGGAGCAATGGGAAGTAAAATTTTAGTGGTAAGATCTATAGGTGCAACAAACATGGACATAGGGAAAGTGATTTCACTGAGAAACCTAAGTTTGAAGGAAAATGTTTCAATTGTAACAAAGAAGGTCATAATTCTTTAGAGTGCAAAACTAAGAAGTGGAATCCTGCTGAACAATTAGCTAAGGCAATTTTTGGTTGGGATTAAAACACATGGAACATATGTTGTCATTGTGGTGAGTATGGGCACATTGGTGCAAATTTTGCAAACGCTCACCTCAGAAAAAGGAATCCTACTAAGAGATGTTATGTATGTAAACAAACATATAAATCTTGACCACTTTTCTTGGATGCACTTTGAATACGAGTCGAAGCACCTCAAAGATGTTCACCAGAACTAGATTATTAACATTCTTTTCCATTATGAATAATTGTAACAACACACAAATCTAACAATTGACTAGACTAATATATTTCAATACACCTGTTAGATCTTTAGAAAAAATCGATATCAATTTAGCTCAAAATCTCAATCACAAAAGTAACCATTGCACACAATAGCTCAAGATAGTTCTCAAATTCTCAAATGAAATTAAAGGTGTGAAATTAAGTTACTTTCCCCTCTTTTATTGTTAGATAAATAGATGTTGCATACTTCAATGGTAGGAATAATGTCAAGTCACCGATTACCATGTATCCACCGGTTGGTACTCAACCAACAATAATAACCTCTATCAAATAGATATCAACCATGAAATCTCATTGCGTACTACACATTATCTCAAAAACAAGACCATAGAAACATAAACCATAATGTGTATATAGATCTTTACCACCCTTGAATCTAGGGGATCAATAATCAATTTTTCTTTAAGTGCTCCCCCTAAGAGAATAATATGATTAGATCACTGATGAAACCTCCACACTATTAGTAATAACTGAGAGGGGCAGGTGAATCAGTGGCCTCAAAAATTATCCTTTCAACTTTAACCACCAATAAATAAACCTTAGATTATTAATTCCCTACAAGATGCATGCCATGAAATACTAATAATGATTTAACTATCTGTCGGTTTCTCTTTTCTGACCTTATTCACCTTGATAAGTGATAAGTAGTAAAACTATTTACCAATACTCAGTAAATATGCAGAGTATACCAATCAATCCAGAAATGCATATGTGAAATGTAAAATAGTAAAGTAATAAACCATACACACATAACACATGGATTTTAACATGGAAACCCTGTTAAGGGAAAAACCAATAGGACCGGTACCCCAAATTTTCACCCTTCTGAAGTGAGCCCTGTTAGGAGCCAACCCTGTTAAAGGTTACAAACACACTGTTAGGTGTGACCTTGTTAGAGGATTTTAATATGAGTCTATCACTTGATATCTGGCTTGTATATGCTACCAATATTGATCAACCTTTATGGGCACAATAGGTATCTGGCATATCTGGTGCTACATAACTGCATCTGCCTCCTTCTTAGACTGTGTGTCGGTATCGGGCACTCAATACTATCTTCATGATAAACCTTTTGGAAATCTATTAGGATATACCTCAATTATAGAAGACTGTTAAGTCCTACTCTGTTAGGAGACTTGATGCTTCAATGGTTAAACTGAAACACAATGACCTATTTCTAATGCAACTTGAATTGCAGATTTTCAGATCTATTTAAGTACAATACCTCTCTAATCAATGTATCAATTCAATTCTTTGTGCTCCACACTTTCTGCTTTGTGATGCTATACTTCATTATTTGTCAGTGTCTGCATAATTCTTTATCTCTCCTTCAGCTTGATTGATCAGGACTATATGAAGTTCTTCTTCATTAGTTTCTCATCAGCATCCTCTTTCTATTCACTCCCCTTCCCGTGAATGTGATTACGAAAATGAATTATGCATGTCTCTTATATAGACATGATGTTCACTATTTCTTGAATCTTGATTCTTGATTCTTGGCGTGAAAAACAATCCAGCCAATTTAATTTAAAGCTTTAACTCTTGATTTATCTCGTAGTTATCTTCTTGCCAAATGTACAAATCTTCTTTAAATCAATTACTTAACTCTGGTCAAATAAAACAAAATAAAATAACTAGTTAAGTCTATCCTTAAGCTCTGCCAGCTAGATATTTTGTCATTTTCTGAACTCTTTGTTTTGTCGATCAACTCTGCAGTTAGTCATTGGTGATAACTGCCAGTTCCATCAGTGTGACTCCAATCAACTTCGGGATCTCCGTCTTTCGGGCATCATTGGATTTTGCTTGTCAGGTAACTCTGTTTTCAGCTCATCGGGTATCACTATGATTTTTCTTTGTCGGGCAATATTGTCTTCTGCTCATCGGGTATCACTATGACTTTTGTTCTTTGCCTTTACTGATGGTGTGCACTTCGTCGGTGTTGTCTGTCACTTTGTGAATACTTGAATTTTATGCATTGGTGAAAGCATAACCTTTGTTCCATTGATTCTCTGAAGTCTTTGGCATTATGTACATGACCATACAGATGATATCAAGTTGACATCAATGACAATACAAACCATTAACCTATTTAATGCCTTGCATTATCTTCAACTTAACATTATCAAACATTCAATCAATTACATGTCATCACACACTTCCTGAACTTGTGGAGTTCTCAGTAAACTCAAAGGAATTTAGTTCACCTTTCTTTACCCATGTCTTCTTCATATCACTTTCGACTTCATCAACATTATTAATCTTATTTACTTTCCTATCTTCTGGCCAATTAGGAAATTGGTTCCTAAACTAACAATCTCTAGCTAGATGACCTATCTTATGACATACAAAACATGCCATGTTGGTTATCTTCCAAGGACATGCATTACCTATCTGAGTTCTCATTCTACAATTTATGGCTAGGTGTCCATAGTTACCATATACATAACATGTAGTGTTTAATTGTCTTTCTCTTCTAACAGTATTCACCGGTGTGATAGGTGACCTAGGTGCATAAGATCTTGACCTACAATCTTCATCTTTGTGTCCATGTTTGTTGCATAAAAAAAATATCCATCAAAGTTACCAAGACTGGAACTACTGCTAGACCTAGATCTACACTCATATGCACTATGACCATACTTGTGACAATTATAGAAATAACTATTAAAAGAGTGAGGTTTATTCACTAGTTTTCTCCTACAAACATTTGCAGTATGACCAAGCTTTCCATAGTTATAACAACTAAGTTCAATTTTGATTTCTTACCTGAATTGATTGGATCTATCTTATGTGTCTCCTTAGGTTCATATTTAGAGGACTCACCATTTTCAAAAGTTCCTTCTCCTATGTAACCTAGATCTATTTTGTCTTTGTGTCTTCTTTGGCTCTTCAGTTGTTCATCAAGATTTTGTGAGCTTTTATTGTAATGCTTCAATTTCTCATTTTCTTCTTTCTCAATTTTTAGTCTCTTCTTTAATGTCTCATTCATCTCCCTAAGTCTTTCAATCTCAATTATTACTTGAAAAATTCTTTATAGCGGTATCCTACATTTGAATCTGATATAAAGAAAATTATTATCAGTTTGATTACCTCTTCATTTTTTTCCTTTAGGGTATCATCTGCAATTTTATTGGCAGCTTATGTAGTCTTCTTTATATGTGTAGCTTTTCCTTTTTCTCAAGGACTTCACACATCCTAATAGACTAACTTTCAAGTTCTCTTTTCAGATCAGCCACATTTTCTTTGAGACATTTTTTTCTTAATCAATAGATCTGCAATTGCTTCCTCAGACTCTTCTAATGTACTTCCTTTAGATAGGTCTTCTATGTAGTCTTAGCTTTCACTCAATTGCTTAGTGCATTCTCTCCTTTTGGAAGGTGACTTCCTCAACTTTTCCTCTAGCTCAATAATCATCTTTTTTGCATTCTCAAGTTACATCTCATACCTATAACCCTCCATGATAGTGCACTTTTCCCCTGTTAGAATTAATGGGAAGTAGTATTGAGAGTGGAGGGGTGAATCAGTACCTCTAAAACTTTTAACACCTTTCACAATTCATCATTAGTAACCATTCAATTCTGTATTACCAACCATTATTGTTATTCTTTCTTATGCATGTATTGTTTGTTCACAATCTTTAATAGTTTTCAATATTCATAGAAACATTCATGAAAATTATAAACACATAACACAAGATATGGTATCGAAGAAAACTCATGTTAGGAAGTAAAAACTATGGTGGGGATGGCACCCATAAAACTTCACTATCTGCAAAATGAAAGGGAGCCGGTTAAGGCTTACAATTTGATCACTTCTAATGATCTACCCTATTAGGAGTATTAAGGTGGAGACCTGTTAAGATCTACTACATTAAGAGCTTTGGAAACACTAATTTAAGTGTGCACTCAGTTATGAGATTTACAATAGGACGGTTAAGCCCACCTTCCTTAAAAGGGTTTCATTAGTGTACTACACTTGTTAGAATGAGTACAAATGCTAACCTAACTGTATGCAATCTACTATTTCTGATTTATAGATCCACTAAAGCTCTTAAAATAATAATATCACCTTAAGTGATTGATGAATACCTTTTCTCTTCTTGTTGGTAGCCTCTGTTCTGTTCTTGAAAACTAGTCTAATTTTTTTTGTGTCCTTCTAGATGACTTCTCTGCCTAGTCTTTAGTTTCTCTCCATGGCTACTATCTTCATTGATCAACAACTATTCTCAATGGATTGAGCACCTATTTATACAAGTATTTGACCTATCTTGGAATTCACATTTTACAATGTTAACTCTCAGATCCAAGGTTTACAACTTGACCTTGATCTTTAGTTTGCATGTTTTAAAATAGTAAAAATAATTAAAACAATAATCAATACATTTCTTTCTCAACACATAATGGATTTAAAATCAAATCAAGAAGCTATAAATACAACTTCAGTGATTTATCTGACGTGGAAAGTTAGATCCACTTTTTGCGGGATGTAACTGATTTTCAGTTCTTGATCGTCAGTTTGAACTTTCAGTCTGTCGGCATTCCTTGACTAAATTGTTCATCGAGTTCCATGTATCTGTTGGGTTCCTCTCTTTGTTGTTCCTGTAGGTAACACTGTTGTTACTCCTTGGGTTTCTTTTACCTTTTTGTCATCTGATAACACTTAACAGTGTTTGTTGGGTAACCTTGGCGTCGGATAGTGTTGTGCCCTATCTGTCGGTGTAGAGTAAACTGATGGTGAAGATCATGTTTTTCTCTAAGTATACTAATGGAAAAATATAATGCCTTCTATTAGCTCTTTTTCTTTCAACACTTACCTAATGATGATAGTATACCTTGTATACTCAAATGCAACCTCTTTTAGGCAAGAGAAAGGCTAATTTCTAAGGATTGGATAATATCCTTCTTCATTTTTGAGCTCCACAGACTCAGGCAGGTTTTACCTTTTAAAGATTACTAATATCTTAGTCTATGTATCTGGTGGATTGTTTCATTCACTAGGTATGAACCAAAAACCTCACCGTAACAACTTATAGACCAATCTAGAGATTGCAATGACTAACTTAAAACAGAAAACTATAAGCCAGGCTATGGTTTTGAGAACATAAACCAATGAGTCAAGGATTTGCATCCTTCTTCCTTTTGTCTTTAGGAGGGATAACCTAATGATTCACTCTCTAAAGAATCAAAAATATGGACACTGTCTTGTTGACATAAGTCCTTAATGAGTTCAGCTCATATATTTTAGTGACAAGTGTGTTTGGAATAATTTTGAATGTTTCAAAAACTTAGATGACAATCGATTATCAGACCCAGATCTAGATCAGTGCCTATCCTTTGGGTTATAGAATCAAAAGCTTGAAGTTTCACATAAACAAAACACTATAAGTTGCCTTACAACCTACATGCAATTAGGATAAGTTGCCTTACAAATTATCTAGTTACCTCTAAAATACTGTATCGAATCCTTAAAATCTGATATGCTTCCTGAAACTACTCACAAAACTTAGTTCTTTACATGAAATAAACTTGCAAGTAGTTAGATAGTCACCTTGTAACCAAAATGCTTCAGACTGGCTTACAATCTTAACATAAAAAATCATACACAGGAAATAAAGAGACAACAATAAAGAAGAGTAAAATTGCACCGTATTTTATTGATATAATCCTTCTTTTATACATAAAAGAGCTTTGAAGCTTGAAAGAACACAGGCATAGATTTAGAAAGACTAATTCTTTACATTATATTTCATCCTCTTCTTTACTGGTATTGAAACAAATCTATTACTGAGACTCACAGACTGTCCTTTGCACAATTATGGAAACAATGAGCTTTTTGAACTATAGAAAACACTGCAAATCTTTGAATTTTTGCTCTGTCAGACAACTTAACTCTTCATGTTTTGAAATTTTGAAATCAAGGTGAATGCAAATGAATAAGCCATCAACTCCTTATAGTAACCATTTGAAGTATATAGCTCATGATTCTCAGAACATCAATTTTGTCTTTAATTCCACATACTGCGAACATAATTGAAAACCTAGCCATAGTTTCCTGAGTGTGACAGGAAAATCAAATTCATAAAAATGAATCCTCGGAAAAACCTTATAAAATTCAAATGAGTTGACATGTCATTCTGGGATTGGCCTACTGTCATACATCTCAGCTACCCTTTTCAGCACAGTAATCAAAATCTAAAAATCTGATTGGCCGACGAATGATTCATACTGACATATTTGATACTGTCACCTTTTCACAGAATTTGGCATTAAGTGACCACGCGACTGCACTTACTTTCTCTGTCGCTGATCCCAATCCTTAACCCATGATTTATCTGGAGACATGGCGACTACACAACTTTCCTATCTTTGCTAACCATAGTCACCATTTGGTGATCACGCGACACAAGGAAATCAAAGTTGCCAGTGGTTATTACTAACCCACGTTTCTTCATGAGACTATGCGACTAACTGTTAGTTGTTAAGTTCCATAGTTATTTCTTAGTCACCAAATGTTATCTTTCCTTTGCCAGACTGCGTGACTACCCTTAGTCGCCCGATCACTGAATGAAAATGTTGAACGCCAAAACTTCTTGAGACAATGCGACAAAGATATCCTACCTTTTAATTTATCTTGCGACCTTGCGACATACCCTTAGCCGCTGAGTCGCAAGGAATTTTCTCCTTGGGATTTTTTATTCTTAGACTTGGCGACTACCATTGGATCTTTCAATGATTTCATCTGACGGCTGTCGCTTAGTCGCCAAGTAACTTCTCATACCCTTAAAATATAATGAGACCCTGTGACTAAAAGAAACCCCTAATTAGTCTCATAGTCACTGAATAAACTTATACCTTTAAGTGATCATTCTGAAATCCATTTACCTCCTGACACATGTCTTATTTTGATTTGAAATCTGAGTTATCTGGCAACAACCCGACTGTGCTTTATCCCAAACCGCTAAAGGTTAGTCACATAGTCTCATGGGTTTTAACTTAACTAGCATCTTTTCTAGAGACTGCGTGACAAAAGCTTTGCATCACACTTTACTTCAGACTTATTTAGTGATTACACAACAAAAGGAAATCGTAGTGTCTCGTAATAAACTCTTAGTTGCAGAAAACTTCATGCGACCTCCCGACTTGTTTGTGGGCCCCTCGATATATTATTGTTCTGTTTCAAGGATTCCGTGATTACTCGATACAAAGTAAATCGTGAAGTCTGGGAAAGAAAGAGGAATATTCTTATGTTGCATGAGACTACGTGACAAAGACTAATCGCCAAGTCACAAAGAAAAAGGAATATTCTATTTTAAGTCATGCGACTAAGCGATCAGAATAGAACTCATGACTTAAGTGAGGAAAAAAGGTAACTGAGAAACATAAGAGGATAATGCCTTAGGGTTTTTCTTCAAATTTGAACACTAAAAAAGAGCTAGGGTTTCAAGTCTTTTGAAAATTTTCACAGGTTTTGGCTTGAAAACATGAAAACTAGGAGAGGGAAAACCACAAAACTGAGGGGAAGAAACCAAAACCTGGAATACAACCAACAGTGGCTCTGATGAGGATTGGCTAAACAAGGTTTATGACAAAGAACCACAGAATCTCTGGTTGCAGACCAGCACAAAAATGGAACCAAACACCAAAGACAGGAGAGAAATATTTATAGAACTTACAAACAGGGAAAAGACTAAACATATGATACATATTTACTTGTGCACTACAATGATTTTTATCTAAAGAAAGGTTTCAAAAATTTCCCATGCACAGGCAACTCAAAACCTTTTCCCTCCATATCCTTCAACAAATATGAATCTTTTCCAAAATTTTCTAAGATTATATAAGGCCCTAACTATAAAGACTCAAATTTCTTATGCTTACCTTTGTCTTCTGCCCTTGCATTCCATTGGAGAACTAAGTCACCAGCCTAAAACTTTCTGTTAGTAGCCCTCTTGTCAAACAAATACTTTATTTTCTATTGTAACCCTATGTTCTCCCTCTGACTATCTCTCCTAGTTTCATCTAACTCTATCAACTGTATCATTCTATCTTGCATTGGATCAGAGATATTCAAGTGTTCTTCTTGTATAAACTGGTAAACAGGTAATAAATTATGTATCAACAACCTTGCTGGTAAACCATATAGCAATTCAAAATGGGATTTACCAGTTGCCCTTTTGAGTGTTATCCTATCAGCCCAAAGGGGTAACCTCAACTTTGTATGCCATGTTTTCTTATTTTGTTCCAAAGTCCTCTTTAGTATCTTCAATATGCTTTTGTTGCTAGAATCATCTTGTCCATTATCTTGTGGGTAATATAGGGATGAGTATGATATTGTAATCCCATACCTTTCACAGAAGCTTGTCATTTCTTCTGATCTAAAACTCATAGCATTATCCATCACTAATTTACTAGGCACACCAAACCTGGTTAAAATGTTATCCATGAGAAACTCAATAACCACCTTGCTTGTTGCTCTCCTAGTAGGGATAGCCTCAATCCACTTAGTAAAGTAATCAGTGGCCACCAGTATCCAGCTATGTCCTGCACTAGATTTGTCTTGAAATTCACCAATAAAATCAATCCCCCACATAGAAAAAGGAGCCTCAGTACTTACTGGATTCAGCAATAGAGCACCTGCAAATTTTAATTTATTGGAAAACCTCTGACATGGTTGACATTTTCTGACATGACTATATGTGTCCTTGAACAAGGTAGGCCAATAATATCCTGACCTCAAAATCTTATGGGTGGTGGTCCTAGCAGAAAAATGACCTCCACATTCCCCTTCATGCATCTCAGCTAAAACCCTCTCAGCCTAGAAATTGTCAAGGCACAACAACAGTATACCATTTTTATCTCTCTAAAATAAATCTCCCTGAATCAGAATATACCTTTGAGTTTGTAACTTCAGACTTCTCTTTTGATTTTTAGATAGATGATCAGGGCACCTAGCATTTTTGAGAAAGAAAACAATATTAGCATAATATGCCTGCCTTTCTATACTAGTAATAGCTTGATCATGTATTTCTGTCTCGTTCAGCTATACTAAATCTAGATTTTCTACTGTCATAAGTTTTGTCAGACCTTGTCCTCTTATTAGTTTGGTGATATTGATTTCAAGATTGAATTCTTGGATTCTTCTAATCCATTTACATCTCTTACCAGTGACCTCTGACTGTGCAAGGATATCTTTTACTGCTAAATGAGGAACATAGGCCTACACCTTAGCACAAACCAAGTAAGGTCTAAAATATTTTATAGCCTTAACCAATGCATAAGCTTGCTTTTCCATTATTTCATAGTTAAGTTCTACAGCCTTCAAGGATCTACTATAAAAACCTATAGGATGTTCAAATCCCTATTCATCATTTTGAAGCAGTATGGCAGCAATAGTATGAAATGAGGCAAATGAAAACAAAGAGAAAGGATTAGTGTAATCTGAAGATTTCAAAACTGGAGCCTCTTGTACTGCCTCTTTAATTATTTTAAATGCTTGTTGTGCTTCCTCATTCCAAACAAACTTAGTATCTTTCTTCAGCAATTTCACAATGGGCTTAACAATTTCTGCAAAATTGACTACAAACCTTCTGACAAAATTTATCTTTCCTAAAAAGGACTAAACACCTTTTAAATTTCTTGGAGAAACTACTCTTTGAATTGCTTCCACTCTCTCAGGGTCTATCCTTATGCCTTCTTTGGACACTATATGTCCTAGCAAATTCCCTTCTTTGACCGCAAAATGACACTTCTTAGGGTTCAATGAAACACCATATTCCAAAGCTTTGTTAAAAATTTTACCCAGGTGGTCACAATGATCAAAAGCCTTTTTAGAATATGCAGTCAAGTCATCCTGATAAATGACCATGAATAGATCTATAAAATCTTTGAAAGCAACATCCATGGCCCTTTGAAAAGTTGCTCCTGCATTTATTAATCCAAAAGGCATTCTGATATACA
>MU227232.1:602366-651224 GCA_018584345.1 Thuja plicata | reverse complement strand
ATGAGTCAAGGATTTGCATCCTTCTTCCTTTTGTCTTTAGGAGGGATAACCTAATGATTCACTCTCTAAAGAATCAACAATATGGACACTGTCCTGCTGACATAAGTCCTTAATGAGTTCAGCTCATGTATTTTAGTGACAAGTGTGTTTGGAATAGTTTTGAATGTTTCAAAAACTTAGATGACAATAGATTATCAGACCCAGATCTAGATCAGTGCCTATCCTTTGGGTTATAGAGTCAAAAGCTTGAAGTTTCACATAAACAAAACACTGTAAGTTGACTTACAACCTACATGCAATTAGGATAATTTTCCTTACAAATTATCTGGTTACCTCTAAAATACTGTATCAAATCCTTAAAATCTGATATGCTTCCTGAAACTACTCACAAAACTTAGTTCTTTACATGAAAGAAACTTGCAAGTAATTAGATAGTCACCTTGTAACCAAAATGCTTCAGACTGGCTTACAATCTTAACATAAAAAAGCATACACAGGAAATAAAGAGACAACAATAAAGAAGAGTAAAATTGCACCATATTTTATTGATGTAATCCTTCTTTTATACATAAAAGAGCTTTGAAGCTTGAAAGAACACAGGCATAGATTTAGAAAGAATGATTCTTTACATTATATTTCATCCTCTTCTTTACCAGTATTGAGACAAATCTATCACTGAGACTCACAGACTATCCTTTGCACAATTCTGGAAACAATGAGCTTTTTGAACTATAGAAAACTCTGCAAATCTTTGAATTTTTGCTCTGTCAGACAACTGAACTCTTCATGTTTTGAAATTATGAAAGCAAGGTGAATGCAAATGAATAAGCCATCAACTCCTTATAGTAACCATTCGAAGTACATAGCTCATGATTCTCAGAACATCAATTTTGTCTTTAATTCCACATACTGCAAACATAATTGAAAACCTAGCCGTAGTTTCCTGAGGGTGACAGGAAAATCAAAATCATAAAAATGAATCCTCGGCAAAACCTTATAAAATTCAAATGAGCTGACTTGTCATTCTGGGATTGGTCTACTGTCATACATCTCAGCTACCCTTTTCAGCACAGTAATCAAAATCTAAAAATCTGATTGGCCGACGAATGATTCATACTGACATATTTGATACTGCCACCTTTTCACAGAATTTGGCATTAAGAAACCACGCGAATGCACTTACTTTCTCTATTGCTGATCCCAATCCTTGACCCGTGATTTATCTGGAGACATGGCGACTACACAACTTCCCTATCTTTGCTAACCACAGTCACCATTTGGCTATCACGCGACACAAGGAAATCAAAGTCGCCAGTGGTTATTACTAACCCACATTTCTTCATGAGACTATGCGACTAACTGTTAGTTGTTAAGTTCTACAGTTATTTCTTAGTCGCCAAATGTTATCTTTCCTTTGCCAGACTGCACGACTGCCCTAAGTCGCCCGATCGCTGAATGAAAATGTTGAGCGCCAAAACTTCCTGAGACAATGTGACAAAGATATCCTACCTTTTAATTTATCTTGTGACCTTGCAACATACCCTTAGCCACTGAGTCGCGAGGACTTTTCTCTTTGGGCTTTTTTATTCTCAGACTTGGCGACTACCATTGGATCTTTCAATGATTTCATCCGACGGCTGTCGCTTAATCGCCAAGTAACTTCTCATACCCTTAAAATATTCTGAGACCCTGCGACTAACAGAAACCCCTAATTAGTCTCGTAGTCACTGAATAAAATTATACCTTTAAGCGATCATTCTGAAATCCATTTACCTCCTGACACATGTCTTATTTTGATTTGAAATCTGAGTTATCTGGCAACAACCTGACTGTACTTTATCCCAAACCGCTAAAGGTTAGTCGCATAGTCTCATGGGTTTTAACTTAACCGGCATCTTTTTTAGAGATTGCGCGACAAAAGCTTTGCATCACACTTTACTTCAGACTTATTTAGCGATTACGCGACAAAATGAAATCGCAGTGTCTCGTAATAAACTCTTAACTGCAGAAAACTTCATGCGACCTCCCGACCTGTCTATGGGCCCCTTGATATATTACTATTTTGTTTCAACGATTCTGCGATTACGTGACACAAAGTAAATCGTGAAGTCTGGGAAAGAAAGAGGAATATTCTTATGTTGCATGAGAGTACACGACAAAGACTAATCGCCAAGTCGGAAAGAAAAAGGAATATTTTGTTTTAATTCATGCGACTAAGCGATCAGAATAGAACTCATGACTTAAGTGAGGCAAAAAGGTAACTGAGAAACATAAGCGGACAATGCCTTAGGGTTTTTCTTCAAATTTGAACATTGAAAAAGAGCTAGGGTTTCAAGTCTTTTGAAAATTTTCATAGGTTTAGGCTTGAAAACATGAAAACTTGGAGAGGGAAAACCACAAAACTGAGGGGAAGAAACCAAAACCTGGAATACAACCAACACCTTCAATCTCCCCCTTTGACATTAGTATCAAAAACTGATATGTGCATACATCTGAACTCTTTTAGTATGTATACACCATGTTTATATCCTTGTCATAATATGACTCCCCCTAACTGTGTGCATCGGTATAGTATATGTACATGTACATGTTCTCTGTATGTACAATATTTCCCCTTTCTTTTACTATACATATGATTTCCTCCTTTTAACTGAGGTGAGTGAACATATCAAATTCCCCCTTTCTTTGATATTGATGACAAAAATGTACAACTTATAGTATGCCAAAATTGTGACAAAAATGTGTAACTTACAATGTGTCAAATATGTTAGAATGGGTTGTTTTGATATCTTGAAGTAGTTTCTCCCATTGTTCTTTCAGTTGTTCTAGTGCCATGTGTTGCAGCTCTAGCCTTGCGTGCATATCATAAATGTTGTCTAGGACAGACATTTTTGGGGTGGCAATTAGACTATTTTCATGTGTCATATTTTGTTGCAGGAGTATAAGTGTCGGTAAGAGCTTAACTTGGAGCTCAGTGACCTCATCTCTGTACTTCATCTCTACAAACTGTATGTCCTATCTTTGTTTCCTAGCTTGTATGATTTGTTCATTGTGCAATTTAAGTGCTTCTTTCATGTAGGTGAGACTTTGTGCACTTGACTTAAGATCAACATCTATTTTTGCTATCTTGTCAGTATACTCTTGAGTGGGTTGATCTAAAGTGCACAATTTCTTTATTAATGTAACAACTTCTGATAGAATTGGATCAATTGTACTTACCAATTCAGATAGCTTGACCTTTTTCAGTGCCACTTCCTGGCTCATTTTCTCTATGAGCTTGAACTCATACTTTTGTTCAAGTCTCTCTTCCATAACCTTCTCAGCATCGATATTCTGAGATGTTATTACATCTATGAGTATGACCAGTTGATTAAGCATTGGAGCTTTTTTATCAATATCTATGTCTGGTACAATTTGTTGAAGTATATTTCTTGCTACTTCCACTACCTTGGCCTCTTTTGCTGCTCTCTTTAGTTTGTCTTGAGTAACTTTTCTTTCATAGAGATTCTAGGATATTTTGTCAATGCAATCGGATCCAATGTTCTTGGATCATAGACTGTAATCTTAATGATTTCATCTAGAGTTACTAGATTCTTATTCTTTCCTTTCTTCTTCTTTGAGATTTGAGGGGATGTAGATGTATGAACTATTGGAGTTGACAAAGAACAACCCCACAACTCCCAAGAATCCTTGCATGCAAACACCTATCACAGAAAGAGAGAAAAAGCTATGGAGGCATGTAATCACAGATCTGAGAAAGAGAAGCCATGATTGAGAAAAAAATGAGAGAGAAAACTCTCAATGCAATAATCTATTCTCCATTATGATCCAATAAGTGAAATGAATAAAATACAAAGAGGGAATATTTATAAAAGGATAACAAAATCCTAAAGGAGAAAACCCTAAAGAATAATAAGATGCCTAAGTTTAACTTAAGTGTAGAGTATAATAGACTAATAATTAAATAAATTAATAATTAGCTATAATATGAAAACTCTAACACCCCCCCTTAAGTGTAACTTAGGGAGAAGCTAAACAGCTAAGGACTAAAAGATGCATGAAAGGAACTATGGGTCCCAGCAACTAGGCCTGATTAGGTACCCAAGTACAAGAAATAAACCAGATGAAGGAAACTAAGCTGCCAATCTAATGAAATTCCCAAAGGAAGGAACAAGAAAGAGCAAGAAGCATCTCTAAAGCATGAAGCTGCAAACACTGTCAGAAGTAACTGCTGGAACCCCCACTAAAATAGTTCATGACCAAGTAGAGAAGATAAAGTCTGAAGAGCTGATCAATCGAAGAGGTGACCTCCAAAAGTAGGAATGAATGAGTGTCTATATAGTAGATGATCCATCTCACTGGATTGCATAGGTTCCTAGCCACTACATCCACCTAGTACATAGGAACAAAAATAGAATACGTAGATCACTCAATCAAACCAAGGAAGCAATAGAGCTAATAGGTGAACCCCCCCATAATGCTGAATAGGGAGAGGTGACAGGAACACTAAAATGCAATGCCAGAAATATCTATAGAAAGAAGAATCAGGAACACCAATAGTGCAATAGAAGTACAAGCATAGGATAAAGGGCAGTTTCATAGACACACAACATGGGCTAATGTCATGGAAGGTATGCTCACTTGACAAAGGTGGATGAGCACAAAAGGAAAAATATCATAACCCCCCATGGCACTTTATAACTGAGTGCGAATACAAACAAAACACAAGGTGTTTGAAATCCCAGATATGCAAAAGCAGGCACTTTATCTCAGTGCATTTACAAAAAAGAAAATTCTACAGAAGAGAAGCATACAATGCTCAGAAGTCAGAAAGAAGAGTGAGCCAGAAGAGTAGAAGAAGAGATCCTAGGACCTGTAGAACTCAAGTAGTCCGCCAGAATGCAAAAGAGAAAAACTCAGAGGAGAAAGAACCTGGAGAAGAATTTGGAAAAAAGACCCCTGTAACTAAAAATCTCACTGAACCATCTTTCTGACGATATCTGGTTTGCCAAAAATAGAGTCCGGATGAGCAAGATATGGCTCCCGGAAGGAAAAAAATAGACATCAGACTTTGATAGAAAAAAAACACTATCAAAATGGAAAAACCCAAAACCCCAACCTCCATCATTGGAAATTTCTCGAAAATATCTTTCCAACGATATAAGGAAGTTGGAAAAATACCTCCGTATGCTCCAGATAGAGCGAAAACAGTGCCAGGAGATCATAAAGCTCCAAAACTTTAGGTTTTAAGCCCCTGGGGTTGAAAAAAAATAAGCCCCTGGGCACATGGCATGTGCAGGGGGCTGGATCATAGCTCCTGGGTGCTAATAGGACCACCGTTGGGCTGAAAGGTGGCCCATGGGGCTAAAAACCCCGCTGGGCAGAGCGGAGCGCTGGAGCGGAGCACCGGGCTGAGCGACGGTGGGAACTAGGCAGAGCGGAGGACGGTGGAGCGGCCAGGGTCACCGAAGGAGGGCGGTCAGTGGTGGGGGTGTCAGAGGAGGGCGACCGGTGGCAGGGCTAGAGGGGCCGGCGGAGCCCGTAGGGTGGGGGCCAGGCATCGACTGGCGGTGGTGGAGCGTCAGTGGCCCGACAGTGGCGCCCATTTAAATTGCATTGGGTGCATTTTTAAACACATAAAAAACCTTAGAAAAATCAGGTTTTTTTATTTTTTTCCTCAGTTTTTGTGCCCATACGGCATTGGAAACCAAAATTTTTTTTGCCTCAGAGGCAAGTTGTCCAAAATGGACAAATTTTATATGGATTCTGGGGTTTTTGGGCAATATAAGCGCAACAGTGATGTCCGTTTGAGTCCAAAATGACCAGAAATAAAGGTCCCCCCTAAATCCACATAAAAAGCTTTTAAAAAACATAGATCTGAAGAACACGACCAAACACTCTCAAATAACAAACAAGGGCATGAAGATCTGAAGCTCTAATACCATGTTGGAGTTGATGAAGAACAACCCAATAGCTCCCAAGAATCCCTACATGCAAACACTTGTCACAGAAAGAGAGAAAAAGCTATGGAGGCATGTAATCGCAGATCTAAGAAAGAGAAGCCATGATTGAGAAAAACAAATGAGAGAAAAATCTCAATGCAATAATCTATTCTCCATTATGATCCAATAAGTGAAATGAATAAAATACAAAGAGGGAATCCTTATAAAAGGATACCAAAACCCTAAAGGAGAAAACCCTAAAGAATAATAAGATGCCTAAGTTTAACTTAAGCATAGAGTATAATAGACTAATAATTAAATTAATTAATTATTAGCTATAATATGACAACTCTAACATGAACTACCATAGCTAGTTCATTTGTTTGCTCTGAATTACTTGGTGAAGGTTTTGTAGATGATGCATCTTGTTTCTTCTACTAAGGTGGCACCTGTCAGTTATGTGAAGACGTCTCTTCATTAACTTTGGGTGTTTCTGCAAAATGTGCTCCTGATTTCTTCTCCAGCTCATCCTTTTTTCCTTCTTCACCTTTCTCTCTTGTTTTTTCCCTGTTCCCTTTTGAGTTTCTTCCTTATTGTGATCAGTAGAAGTGTTTTTCTAATCATCGGTTGTAGCTTGCTCTGCTATTTTATCTATGGTTTCTTTGCCTTCTCCATCACCCTTGTCTTTGAGTGTCCTTGTTTCATTTTCATTTGATCTATCATTTCCCTCTAGTATGTTTATTTCCTTCATTAGGACAGGCATGTTACTTTGAGTTGTTTCTTGGGCTTTGTCAATAGTAGTGTCCTGCTCATCGGTTAGCGCCTTGTCAGCAGTGACATCCTCATCTTTTTGTATATCTTATGTAGGGTCTTGTACTTTTGAGTTCAAGACTAAAGTGTCTTGTACTGTCTCATTAGCAACATCAGTTATTGTACAATCTGATGTCTTCAATCTTTGTTGTTGTTCTTGATCCTTAAGTGTGATAAATATTAAATCATCTTTCTTCTTTGGATCATTGTCAGAATCATAGTTAGTGATATCTTGGATATTATCATCCATGGCTGTATCTAAGTTAATAGGCTCATCATCACTTTCTTGATTGTTTAGAGAAATATGTTGAGGACTTGCATTATCTATCTCCTCCTCTCTATGAGGTGTGTTTGTGATAAGTAATTATTTCTCACCACTTATTGACTCTACCGGTAGATCCAGGAGTTGTCTCCATCTAGTTTTTGTCATTGAATCCAGTTCTATAAACTTGTTCTCTAGTACTTTGTATGCCCTTATTTTGGCTACAAATTTACTTGAGTGTTTCTTTTGTACTTCTTTTATTTCTTCAACTTTGGATTTAGGAGGCAGCAGTCTCACAAGTACCCTTTCTCTTTCTTCTCTCTCTGTTTGCAAGGAATATGACCACTGTTGGTATACCCTTTTACCTAGCTCGTTAGGTATTTGATTTACAAATTTTGTAGGTGCATACTTGTTCTTGATCATTGATTTTATGACTGCCTCTTGTATTTTATTCTGATCCTCTGGGTTTAGTGTATCCCATTGTCTGATCTTTTTATCAGTCATTGTGCCATGTGTAGCAATGGATTTGGAAGCTTCATCAACCGTTTGATTTCTAAATTTATTCTTCACTACATTAGGCTCATCCTCTTTAGTGTCATCCAAGTCATCTTTTTTCCTAACCAACCTTTTCCTCTTCTTTGGTGGTGTCATTTTGACAGTTTGTTGTCTTGTTCTTTTTGATGGCTGCTTCCTCATATAGGTCCTTACTTGACCTTTCTTAAGTGGTTTGGTATTGGTTGTAGCAATTTGACTCCTTGTCCTTTGCTTCTTTGTAGGAGGTGGAGATGGAGGTGTATCAGATTCAGTAGCCTCTCTATCTAATTTCTTTTCTTCTTGTTCTTCACTGATGGTGCCCTATTCATCAGTTTCCTCTTGTTGATCTTGCTCTTCCTCTGTAACTAATAGAATCTTCTTGAGATTCTTAACCATTTTATCCTTTTTGTTTATAGTCTTGTTGACTTCTAGGCCTTATTTTATCTTAGAGTTGGCCTCTTCATATGTTCCAAACCTTGGTTGTTTCTTATCTACGAGCTCATTAATTAATGCCTCAATTGCACTTGTAGCTTGATCAATATTGATCTCATAGTCTAATGGTGCTAACCAAGCTGTTCTTGGTACAATCAGTTTGATATGGGTGTAATCTGTGGCTGCCATAAAACATATCTCATCTTTGTCTTTTTCAACTAGTTGTTCAGGAATCCTAGTTATTTTCATCATCTTTTTCTTGAACTCAAGGAAGTATGCAGACATAACAGACTCAAAATTGTCTCCTAGTGACTTAATCAGTTCACTAATTTGTTGGGTTACTGGTTTGGTAGTGTCCCATACAACTTTTCCTACTAAAGGAAACTATTCTTGAAAATAGAAAAAGATACATATGATAAGTGATCCAAACTTACATGTGTTGGTCTTTGCAGACCTGATTTTGATCATGTTCTCATACAGTTGTTTTAATAGGATCTCACATAGATCCATCTGAATTCCTTTTGTTACTATCTTGTAAGTTGTGCTTACTGCAGTTGTAGAAATGTTGTTCAGTCTACTAGCCTAAAATATTTTGTACCCAATAACACATGCACCAAATTTTAGCTCTTCATCGTTGATTGTGTTTACTTTGAGACCTTTGTTGTCTCCTTCTGCATTGGTGAGTTTTTCAACTTCTTTCATGGATGGATGCATGTGTGCCCTAGGCTTGTCAATTATCAGATAACCAATGACAGTGTGAAGAACATCCTTGGTTATTTTCTTGGGTTGGTCCAGCCATAGCTTGTTGTCATGCATTTTGCTCAAGACTAACCTTATCCATTCTATTTTTGAATTCCCTCGGGAAATGTAGGGCATTAGTTAACCCTTTGACCTCCAAGTGTTTATGCTCTTCCTTTAGTTTTCCTATGACATCACAGAGCTTCTTAAAAGCTTCATTCATTTCAAGATCACCTATCTCTGGGATCTTGCAGTGAATATAAGACCTAACGTCTTCTATGAGAAAAACCCTAGGTGAAATTTTTGAAAACGCGTCGGCTTCATCAGGTTTTGATGTAATTTGTGGAAATATTTTATACTTTGGTTCTACACATGTACTAGTTCTTGATCAGTTTCACCATATTCCTCTTCTCATTCTTCATCTTAGTGGTTCTTGAGGTGGTTGCCATTGTATTTCAAGAATTTAGGGTATTCTCAAAATTAGAGCTTTCTTGATAAAATAATGACAAAGATCTTTCGGTGCCTTTGGTACTTACTTTAATTCACAATAGTGATGAAAGATCTATTTTCTATGTGCTGAATCGATCTGGGGACGCTTTTGCTTTCTTCTCTTTAATTGGTTGGTTTTTTCTCTACTTTCTCTTCAAATCGCGGGTGAAAAATGAAGTTGTCCCATTGATTATTTATAGACTTTTTGACCTAAGTCTTTGCAATAAATGCTCAACAACTTGTCAAGACATGAAGACGGGTTTCATCAAAAGATAGTTCAAATCATCGTCGGTGAAGACATGATGCTTTGGGTAGTTGTTAACCACTTTGTTTTTACCAATGGATATCAGTATTTTGTCACGACAACTTTTGAACTTTGCTTTCTTATCGACGGGCGTCGATTTACATTGGCAATTTGGCATTTTTACTAGTTGACCGACAATTTTTGGTAAGTGTAAACAACTCATTATTATGTTCACTGATGATTTTTGGTAAGTGCTTACCGACGGTGTTGCATTCTTAGATTTGTAATAAGTAAAGTAATATGCATCTTTGGTTCATGCAGATTTTGACTATCTATCAATTTGTATGATGGAACTGATGCAAAATATAACATGGTATAGTGTAGTTCCATACTTACTTGTTCAGCTCAAGTGGGGTTGGTGGTGTCACTGGATCCATTGGATGGGGTGTCACCATTTGCATTGCTTGGTCAAGCTTCATCATTTCTTGAATCTTTTATCCACATTTTGTCTCTTACCCTCCGGATATCTTCAATGGTGTTTCCATTGGGATATATGCTTATTTCTGTCAATCGGTCCTTGCAATCTTTCTTGAGATGACCAACTTTATGACGGTGTAAGGATTCCATTCCAAGGTTTGACCAGCCTCTAGACCTTTTGGTCCATGCTCTCATGCAGTTTGTAGCAATGTGACCATATCTGCCACATGTTGTACAATTTATCCAAGTGTTGTAATCCCATACATATTGATTACCGATTCTCTTTGGTTGATAAGGAACTTCTTTACCTTTTGGATTTCATGCTTTCTTTTTTGTTTTTCCAGCATTCTTTAGATGTGTGTCCATTCATCTTTCATGTAGGACAATATTTTTCCATGTAGGTTTCCTTCTTTGGTTGTTCTATCTTGATCTTGCATTCATGAGCCTTATGTCCTTTCTTGTTAAATTTATAATAGAATCCTATGAATGAAGATATAGGTGTAGATTTAGGAGTACCTTTCATTTTACCTCTGCATACATTTGATGTGCACCCTTGTTATCCACAGTGCTTGCATGTCAGCCATTTTGGTCTTGGATTTTCATAGACATTCTTTGGGTTTGATGATTCTCCATTTTTGGTAAAGCCTATACCATTGTTGTTGTTGACTCTTTGTTTTCCTTCAAGAAAACCATCCATTCTTTTATTTCTTTCTTCAGCCTTTCTCATAATCTCATTATGTTGTTGCTGAATTCTAACCTCATATTTTATCTTTTCATTTTCTTCTCTTAGTTCACCGATAATCTATATTCTCTCAATGAGATCCACATTTATTTTGTTTGCTTCTTGACTCAAATGGATAATATGATTTGTGAGATCATGGTGATGCTCAGCATGTCTTTGAATTTCCATTTCCTTTTCTTGTAGCTTTTCTATAATCTTCCTTATGTCATCAATAGCAAGTGTCCTTTCTGTTTCAACTTGTCTGGCAGAACTCATCACATCAATCATTCTTACCATCTGGGTCTCTTGACCGATTTGCAACATCTTTATTTTCTCTATCATATGTTGATTGATCTCCTTTAGATTTTTGAGGTTCTCTTCTGATGTATCTGATGTATTAATTTTATTTGATCCTAAAGATTCAAATAAATCTAGAATCTCTTCTTCTTGATAGTCTTTTTCATTGTTTTGAGTAGCCATACCTTTTCTCCCATCTAGCAGCTCTCTCATCTTGATTCTAGCTTCTTTCTATTGTTCATAGAACATTTGTATCTCAAGATTTTTGTTCTCAATATTCTTATCAAGTTTGTACTTCTCCATTGTATGATCTTTGCTCTTAAGCCTTTAATATTTCCAAGAAGAGACTTAGCTCTGATACCAATTATTGGAATTAATGGGAAGTAGTACTGAGAGGGAAGGGATGAATTAGTACCTCTAAAACTTTTAACACCTTCCACAATTTATCGTTAGTAATCATTCAATTCTGTATTACCAACCATTATTGTTAATCTTTCTTATGCATGTATTATTTGTTCACAATCTTTAACAGTTTTCAATAGTCATAGAAACATTCATGAAAATGATAAACACATAACACAAGATATGGTATTGTAGAAAACTCCTGTTAGGAAGTAAAAATTGTTGTGGGGATGGCACCCACAAAACTTCACTATCTATAGAATGAAAGGGAGCCTGTTAAGCCTTACAATTTGATCACTTCTGATGATTTACCCTATTAGGAGTATTAAGGTGGAGACCTATTAAGATCTACTCTTTTAAGAGCTTTGGCAACACTGATTTAAGTGTGCACTCAGTTATGAGATTTACAATAGGACGGTTAAGCCCACCTTCCTTGAAAGGATTTCATTAGTGTACTACAATTGTTAGAATGAGTAAAAATGTTGACCTGACTGTATACAATCTACTATTGTTGATTTACAAATCCATTAAAGCTCTTACAATAATAATATCACCTTAAGTGATTGATGAATACCTTTTCTCTGCTTGTCGGTAGCCTCTGTTTTGTTCTTGAAAACTGATCTGATTATGTTTGTATCCTTCTAGATGAATTATCTGTCTGGTCTTTAGTTTCTCTCCATGGATACTATCTTCATTGATCAACAACTATTCTCAATGGATTGAGCACCTATTTATACAAGTATTTGACCTATCTTGAAATTCACATTTTACAATGTTAACTCTCAGATCCAAGGTTTACAACTTGACCTTGATCTTTAGTTTGCATGTTTTAAAACAATAAAACTAATTAAAACAATAATAAATACATTTCTTTCTCCACACATAATGGATTTAAAAGAAAATCAAGAAGCTATAAATACAACTTCAGTGATTTAGCTGACGTGGAAAGTCAGATCCACTTTTTGTGGGATGTAACTGATTGTTGATTCTTGGTCATCAGTTTGAACTTGCAGTCTATCTGTGTTCCTTGACTGAACTATTCATTTCATTCCCTATATCTGTCGGGTTCCTCTCTTTTTTGTTCCGTCGGGTAGCACTATTGTTACTCGTCAGATTTCTTTTACCTTTTTGTCATCGGATAACACTTAACAGTGTTTGTAGAGTAACCTTGGTGTCGGATAGTGTTGTGCCATGTCTGTCGGTGTAGAGTAAACCGATGGTGCAGATCATGTTTTTCTCTAAGTATACTAATGAAAAAATATAATGCCTTCATTCCCCAAGCTATCAGGCTTATCACAAAGAGGACCTATGCTCTGATACCAATTATTGGAATTAATAGGTAGTGAGAGGGGGGTGAATCGATCCAAATAGATAGTAAAAAAATTCAACCACTGATCTAAATAACTATTAAATTACTTTCCAAACTACAAATCATATAACTAATGTAAATATATAAAAGAAAGTAATATCAAGCATCCAAAAATTCATCACATGACACATATTTTATAATGTAAAACCTTATAAGAGGGAAAAAAAACTATGGTGGGGATGAAACCTACAAGCCCAATACTGTAGTAAATGAGTTTTCCATGTTAGTAGCTACAAGTACCCTTTATGAGGGTTCACCTTGATAAGAGTGACTAGTAAACTGTTAGGAGTACAATAAGATCAGCTATGATCTACTTCACTAGAGGATTTCAAACCTTAATAAATAGGTTACCATGTTAAAGGATTTACAAAAAGAACCTATTACAGTTCACTCGATTAAGGGATTTTTCTTGCTGCAACTATTAGGGAACAATAAGAATAGTGATCTGGATGTAGCACTGATTTCTTATCAGATCCAATATGTTCTTTGTTCTCTATAACTGCTCTCTTCTCTCTGTCTCTCAGCTTTCTGATTACAACAACAAATTTAATCACAAAACCCCAATTGTATCACCCAAAATAACACTTACAGCCTCTTTTCAATATGAACAGTTTATTCTATATAAACAAATTCCACCGACATAAAAATAAATTTTAAATTACTTTCCTATGAAAGCACCATGTGTCAAAATGATAATCTCAATGAATAAAATGATTTATCATGATCGCGTTAGGTTAAGCTTAGATCTGCAAGTTATACTTCCAAAGTAGTCAAACAAGTTTTGACTTCTCCAATCCAACACCTCAAATATGACTTAAATGTTTGTATTGATCTCATAAATATACAAACATTGAGTGTATAACCTTTATTCCACATCATCGTATCATTAGAAATCATCGCACATACTTTACCAAGTACTGATTTGTGATATACTAACTGTTGCTCAAGATCATAAGTGTTCTACCTGTCTGAATGAAAGTGACAACAAAAAAAATCTCACCAATAAATCAAATGAATTGTGGTTGTAACCACATTCCAATCTAAGCATTTTGAAGTTGTATCTGTGACCGCTCCTTATAATTCCACCACTAGTACCTTTTGGAAAATATGTGACTATGTGACTAAAAATTTTAGTCACACCACTAAAAATTTTGGTCATGTGGCTAAAATTGATCATATTCTATTATTTTTTCAATTTACAAGTATAGATGACTAAATAAGTGACTAATTTAATCACCATGTAGAATCACAAGGTCAACCAAATAAAAGTGACTAAATAAACTACCAAATAAATGACTAAATAAAAGTGACTAAATAAACTACCAAATAAATGACTAAATAAATGGCTAAATAAACTACCAAATAAATGACTAAATAATTAGTCACCTAAATAAAAATGACTAAATAAAGGACCAAATAAATGACTAAATAGTTAGTCACTACTAATAAGTCGCCCAAAGAAAAATGAATAAAAAATTTATTATTACTCCTTTATAATTATAACATTTGATTATATAATCATAGACTAATACATAACTTATTAGTCTCATTTCACCACTAACGTTTGTTTCCCAATAGGCTTATTATGTGAGAAATCCATCTACACCTGTCTCATGCTAGAAATCTGACTTTCAAGTGATTTGATCAAAATTGATTGATAAACATAATTAATTTAGCGATATTATAATCAGAATCAAAAGTAATAGTTCATGAATCAAACAAATTTTCAATTATGGTTTATTATGACAAGTTGCATTTTGAATACTTCCTTTGCAGAATAGGGCTAATTGCTGACCTAAAATAGAGGATAGTTAATATAGTTAACAAGATTTTTCCAAATTAAATTAAGTGAGCTTGTTGGTTTGAAGATTATATCATGTTATAGTAATCCAATAAATTAGATGCATAGAGTATCTGAGTCAGCGATTTGTTTGAAGAGTATAACTAATATAGGAAGTTTGGGAGTTTTAAACCCAAAACAATATTGGGAGGGCTAGTAGACCTAGAGTTATTGTTTGAAGGAAGAAGTAAAGGTAATGTTTTTAAGAAAATAATAAGTGTTGTTATTGTGTATATTTTTGGATTCAACTATGTTAAATTTTTTAGTTAGCATTATCTTATATAAAAAATAAAGACAAAAATATTTGAGAACTAGTTGTACACATCACCTAAAATAGTTTATTTATTATGCTACGCACTAATTACTCAAAAATAAAAATTAAATAATTAAGAATAAAAACCAATTAATTAAAAATTAAACTTAAATGAAAATTTTCAATTTATTAAATAATTTATAATGATGGGTCGATCATGGAAAGTTTGGGTGGATATAAAACATAAACCAAAATCTAATCTAACATTTCATAGAGCTCGCAGGAAAAGTTTTTTGTGCGCTTGAATGTTCTTGGCGCCAAGATGAACATTTGATTCCAAAATCATTCGACTAGAGAAAAACTCGCAGGAAAAGTTGTTCACACTCCTGAATGTGGTTGTCACCAAGATTAATGTTCTTTCTACCCTTTCCTCTTCCATAAACCTCTACTGATGTTAGATTTGGATATGATGAAAGGTAAACAATGGGCTCTATTGCCCTAGCACAAGTAACACAAAAATTGATTCTTTATTTCCCAGGCACAAAAATTAATTCTTTATCATTGTAATAATCATAATCTATTTGGTAATTTATAGGTGATGCTCCTTCGCCACGGTGACAAGAATAGAAAAGATAAAAATTGCATTCAATCACTTTTGATAAGGGTTTGTTCAATGTATTGCCAGGTACAAAGAAAATATTTTTTTCCTATTTTGTTATTTTTGGTTTCCAAGTAGCTCTTGTATTCCCTTCTTTACAAAATTGATCTTATTTTTTTTAATATGGAAAGATTTCTTACACCAAAATTAGCTGATGTTTTGATATCTGATAGATAATGAGAATTTTGAGAAACAACATTCACAACATCACCTTCAACAGCATCACCAAGTATTCTTTTATCCATATCCTTTGAGGATATTGAGGATATTTTATCTTTTAAAGATCCATCTGTAAAGAAAATCTTGCTAGTCTCATCAAAAACCTGATACTTAGCCAGTGTGTGTTTAACAAAACCAAAAGTATCTTTCTTTGTAACTTTTTTTCCTACACTCTTAGAACTAGATACATTTGTGGCTCGTCCCATGTGCCTACTATATGGTAATTCCACTAGCTTGTTTATGGAAAGAATTTCACGATCTCTTTTTCATCTTTCTGAATTTTGGACATAATAGGCATCTATGTCTGTACAATATTCATCTAAGATATAGAGCGTCTTGCAAAACCATTCATTCTCCTAGGATCATGATGACCCAATCAATATCTTTCAACATATTCTTATTCAAAAAGACTCAAAAAATGTATTGTGCAAAAAAGACTCAAGTCAGTTTATGCTTACTGGAAACATAAATCATAAAGGAACCGATTAGAAAATTCACTTATCTGAAAGACTTCAAAAGAAGGGGACTTGATCTTTAATATTGAGATAAGAGTTTACAAAATTTGACAATAGTCAAGATTTTGCGTTTTCCAAAAATGCCTATTCTAATGAGTATCAATCGGGGGGCTTACAATACAAAATTTGGCCACTTATATAGACGTGGACCACAACTCAATACGTCTGACATGCCCCTTCATAAAATATTATGACAAAAGAAATTATTTTAATAGGAATAGATTAATGTTGAACAGATGAGTAACATATTCCTTATCCTTGTAAGAGTCCACGTGTTCTATCGAAACCTCCATTTCAAACTCTTGTCGAAACATTTTGGCAGTTATCATCGACACATGAGTACATCAAATTAGTGAGCACATTGGAACACATTAAAAAATTATGCACAAATAAGATTTCAAAATTGGATAGGGCATGAAGTACAACTTTGAAGTAATATTTTGGGTAGCTTCAAGCTAACAATATGATGTAAATATTCCACAGTTAAAATTGTTGTGCATTCTTCTCCATATGTTTTTTATAGAAGATAAATTTGTTAAAATGACCAAATTGTCAGCATCATTCCCTCTTGTACTAATACGGTATCTCCGATATAGGGCGTGCACAATTTTTTTTTGTGAAGTTCTTTAGAAACTTCATGCCAAATACAACCCACAAGGGAAGAGTTGGATTCAACAATCTTTGCAAGCATTTTCTCAGACATACATGCATGAGAAATGTAAAAGTATAAACAAGGTTGTGAACTCTTTGACTTAATTGATTTAGAAGGAATACCATTTATTGTATCCTATGATTACATGATCATAGAGAATGAGTTTGGTAAGAGGGATTTGATTTTTTTTAATCAAATGTGACTGGCAGGAATAATACAAGAAACCCTTACAAGGCTTGGTATCTTACTATAGTTCTTGTTTGATCCCCCTTCCCTTATACTCTATAATTTTATTTTTTCATCTCGAATCCTTATTCTTTTCCCATGGGGTTTTCTACCCTCCATATCCTTGTAGCATATATTACCACTACTATAATCTGAAATAAATGCGAGCAATATATTCAGTTGTCCATATAGGTAAAGTTGTTTGAGAATTTCAATGCATAAATGGAAATGAAAATTGCTAGAAAATATCTTACTTTTATTGCAAGACACAGTGACAATTATTTTCTATACCTATTCAAAGACTCTTAATATCAACCTCATCTATGCCAGAATAAGGTGATTACATTTTTGCCTTCCCCATCAAACCCTTAATCGTAGTGTTGTCCTTATGCCAGTTAATTCTACTAAATTTTACTTTTAAATTTTACTTTCTATTATATTACCCTCATCATAGTTATTAACATTTGTTACTCTAATGGACAGGTGTTGACTTGCATGGGTGATCAAGCTTGTTTTTATAGGACTTGGAGACTTTTGAAAAGGGGGACAAGGAATTCAAAGTTTCTTGTAAAGAATTTTGAGTCAGTGAGAACCTCTAAAGAAAATTCAGAGGTAATTCAGAACCTGAAACACACATATCTCATTCTGATTAGGTAAATTTCAAATAAATCTAAGATAGATCTTAGGACAACTCATTATATCCTCTTCATGATGGAAATATATTGCAAGCTAGGTGACTAAGAGGGGGGGTGAATCAGGAACCAATAAAACTTCTTCACTTTTATCCTTTATTAGATTGTCTAATCTAATTGCATGCGTGGAACAGAAAAAAGAAATAAACATTCATAACACTTGACACAATATTTGTTTACCCAGAAACCTTCCAAATAGAAAGTAAAATTGGGGTGGGGATGGTACCCACAAGATTTAGAACTGCAGTAATAAAGTTGACCGGTTAAGGCTTACAATTGACCACTTCTGATGGTCTACTCTATTAGGACAAATAAGGACTGTTAGTTCTGTTGGTACTCTCAAATTTGGCACAAATTTGGAGTGACCAATTTAAAATTTTCTCCAAGGAAAGGTGAGTACCCCTGAAAACTTTTTGAAGAAGCCTGCTTGAAGTGCAAGTAAAATATGATTTGATGATTTATATGAGATACCGATTGGGGGACATGTGAAAAACCTATCATGGGGTAGATGTAATGGGTCACAACTTTCATATGTTAGTTTTGATATGTTTTGAAGAGGGTCATTTCGAGGTGTTCAATTAAATCTACATTCTACATATTGGCTGATTATAGTAAATGACCTACTTTGCATGCTTGCATCTTTAGCCAAATAAAGTTTCATGATATAAGGATTATGCTGAGGTGTTGTAGGCATGAGAGAGAAGCTTTGTTTCCATTTTCAGATTTCTACGAGTTCATATGATTAGTTTTCCAAAGTCATTCTGTTTGCAATTAATGTTGATCCTCAGAAAGTGAAAGTGGAGAATTGTGAAATTGCCTACTTTGAGATTTCACAACTTGCATCCGGTTGAATGGAATAGAAAATTGAATGCTCCCCTATATTTTAGGAATGGAAATGTTCTACCATGAATATTTTCATGCCATGATGAATCTGTTTGCCCATTTTTCCAATCTGATTCCGTTTGCAGTTTCTAACATATTAATGCAGATCAGTTGCACAGTTTAGTCGGCGGCTCTGTTCGTGATGTTAGATCTTGAATACTGTGATTTTTCGTATCAATAAAATAGTACCCCTACATTATAGACCAAATTTACTTCAATTTTTCAAGGTCTCAGGTCCTGAGGGTTTTGTATGCATACTTTCTCAAACTCTTCATCTGCAGAAAATCAGTATTTCTCATGTCTTCTTGTTCTGTATTTCCAAGGGGCTACCTTTCAGGGGCTCCCAAATGTGTCTGGTTGATCGTCATGAGCCACATTTCTGGATTCATTCTTTCCATATAACATATTCCCAGTATTCAGAAGCTCAGGTCTTCAGGAGGTTGCTTGACTTGTTTTCAAAGTCAAAACCAGATGCATTTCACTATTTTTGACAGGGTAATTTACAAAATTGTTCTGAAGAGGCAACTTGGATGATTAAACTCTTTTGACCTATTTGGTTTCATCATGTGTCACTTTGCAATATGAAAGAATGCTAACCATGGAACATGTGTGCCCAGCGTCATGTCCTGATTACTTGATTTTGTCAGTTTTTAAGGCCGGTCAATGTAGCAGTATCTTTAAATTAAGCACATTGTTAAAGTGGCAAAATTGGGTAATATTAATGATCAATTCCTTTATGATTTTAAATCAAGATAATTGGAGAGCTAGAGATGATGCATGGATTGAAGGAGAGGTTCTAAACATTAAAAGGAGACATGTAGTAAATGACAATTGGCATATGGAAGAAGATGCCCAATATTTAAAGAGGATTTTCAAAGTATCCAAAGCTATAAACAAACACCCCAAAGGAGGGATGCGTGGGTTGTAGGAAATTTAAGAAAATTAAAACTTAAACATTGCTCAGTGCAAATGATAGCGGTGAATGCAAATTGTTAGTGCTGAACATAAGATAGAGTCTGCGCAGCAAAATAGAGGCGGCCAGAGCATGTGGAATGGAGAAAAGGTTTTAAAAAATCTCAATGCAAATGTAATGGCAAATGTAATGCCAAGTTCCCAGTCTTTTCCATTTCCTTTTGAGCTGCGAGTGGTGATCAAAATGTACTGTGCAATGTAGCAAAGAAAAATTTTGCGCAAAATGCAAAGGAGGTAAAACAAAGACAAAGATTTAAAAATACATTTGGCAGGTGTAATGAGGTCCAGTGCAGGCTATGTGATAGCGTTGAAATGCAAAGAGAAAGAGGCTACATAAGTATTTGGTGGACTTTTGGTTTAAAAAAAAATTTCAAACAACAAACCATATGAATGGTGATGCGTAGTATTTGGAGGGGGGCTGTGAAAATGTTTTAAACAACAAACAACAAGCAAGTGCTGCACTAATTGGGAGGGTGGCCCAACAACTCAAGGAAATGATGCCAATGCATCACATTAAAAGGGGTCTACACAGCATTATTAGAACCGACTTTTGCAACCTTGCCCACATCCAAAGCTTACAAAAGGAGCTGCGTAGCATGTGAAGCAAAGATCAACACAATAATTATTTTCCAAATCTTCACAATGTGGAAGCAAGAGCAAAGGCATGTTAACTTGTCATATGCCAATGCAAAATGCAAGAGCACAATGAGTCACAGTTTTGGTCGTATCTCAAAAAATATGAACTAGGTCAAGCTAATTTTTTAAAAATGATTGAGATGACCATGCCTGTAATCTTCAGTAAAACTTTCAAACAAATCTAAGTTGAAATGCAAAAGTTATGGCTCTCTGAGTATTGGCAAAAATAACAAAGTTTCAAAAATTTGCAAAACACATTTATGCCACATGCATGGGGTTTCAGTTTCGGTTTTTGTTGATTTTTATATATTCCAGCGTGTACTTGTAATTTGAATGAGAGGCAAAGAGGCTCTTTGGTGGCCCCTTGGCTGAAGTAGTTAAAGCACGCAGGTGGGCCCCATTATTTTAATACAAAAAGAAGAAAAGGCTTTAAAAATTTACAGGTTTTAGTCCCACATTCACTTTGAAAAGGCAAAGATAGATGTTTAAAACAAAGAACACACTGTATGTAATTTGAAGAACAAAGTGGAGGCTATGCACACACATGAGCTCAGGAGGTGCCACAAAAACCGTGTCTGACAACGGAGGAAAAAATGCCAAATTTTGGTGGGGCCCGTAGAGATGATGTGGCAAGTGAGTTGGCAGAGGCTTGCAGATTGGGCATAGATCCCGAGGCGATGATCAAGATTGATGAATGACTTAATGACTTGAAGAGAAAGTTGTAGGGAAGATAAGGATAATCCATTAAGCCATTGGGCCATGTGGCAGAGTTGATAGCCGAGCTGACAGCAGGTCATCCTAGGGAGGTGATGTGGCATCCAGATAGGTGGTGGGCCAAGCAGAGGTGGAAAATCAAAGATTGACACGTAGAACCTAGTGGTCACATAGAGCTAGTCAGAGAACGCCACATGTCACAAGAGGGTGCATTCTGGCGAAATAAGAATTAATTTGCAATTTAAAATGAATTAATCTCAAAAAAGGAGTTAAAAAACTTGCATGTTGAAATAGATCCAAGGGTTGAATTAAAGGCTTAAAGAGAAGATGACTAAAATTTAACCTATAAGCCATTAAGGGAGAGTGACACTTGGCAGATTCTGGTGCACTGTAGATTAAAAGGATTAATATGCAATTTAAAAATGAATTTATCTCAAAAACGAAGAGGTTAAAAGACATGTAAGTTGAAAGAAATCCAAGGGTCAACTTAAAGTCTTAAAAGGAAGATGCAATAAATCTAACCTATAAGCCTTTAAGTCTGATTGACAAGTGGCACAAGCTGGTAAAATCTGGGCAAATAAGGGAAAATAAGATAAGAGATAATATGTGCAGATAATATTAAAATTAAATATCTTTTCAATTCAATAGTCTAACTATTGAAAGCGTGTAAATTCAAAATATTTCAAATTGTTGAAAAGGTATGCATGGGAGGAAGAGTTTGATTAATGATTTAGGGGGGGAATTTTTATCAGAAGTATCAAGTATCATATACCGTCGAAAAGGTATCGAAACGAGGATTGTGTTTTTGTAGTCTATTTTGATGCAGATTCAAAGTATTTTCCCAGAAAATAGAAAATAAAATTAGATCATTAGTGAAAGGGAGAAGATATTTTTATTTCAAACCAGATAATTCTGCAAATAATATCAGATTTTAAGTAGTTGAGGTAGGGCAATTTTCAGATATTTCAGGAAGAGGACATGTGTTTGTCGAAGGAGCAATCTGGAGATCTTTTTCTTTGGCTACATATTCAGTTTTCTTGTCATTGTATAGGGTTCCAAATCCTAGTCTCCACAGAGAGTTGCAGAGTACTGGCTCCAAGAGTTTCCATTTTTTTCATGGTTCCACATTAGGGATATAGCTTCTTGATTGTACTAGTTTTATTTTAGGTAGAATAGAATGTCATTGGTCTTTTGCAGTTTATTGAACATGTATATTCCTGATTGCAAATTTGTGTACAGCAATGTGATTCTTCACACTTAATATGAGAATTCCAGATTCAAATATCTCCTTGGTGTCCGTCTTGTGAAGTTTAATTTTTCTGATTCTTTGCATGGAGTTTGTCTATGTATGTGTTATCATTCTTCAGTTCTGATTTAGGATCAGATTAAATGATGTTGTAGATGTGACATAGTTTCTTTCGGTTTTCTACAAGAGGATTTCCATAAGTAGTATTGATTTGGATTTATTATGTTTATGGCTTGGAATCTCTAACAGAAGTTGATTGTTGTATTTCTGACTTTGGTTAAAGGGGATGCCCAATGGATAAAGCATTGATCATTGAGTAATATCTTCTGTATTGGTATATATCTAGTTAGTTTTTGGCTATGTTCTTCATTTTAAACATAAACTCTGACATATTTGAAGGTTTTATGTGGTTTGTGATGTTGTGTTAATCCCATGCTCCACTTCAAGGTCGATGTTTAATGAGTGATTAGTCGATCACCTAGTATCTTCCAGTCATGTTGAACCATTGTGAGATCTCTGCTGATTTACACCTTACTGAATATTTTAGGGTGTTGAAGGGTGTCCCCCCTTGGTTTTGCAGAACCTAAAGCATAGAAGGATGGATCCACATCCTTGTTAATTGGTCCCTTTCAGTCTTGGTTGAATACCGAGAGTTGGCTACTCTTTAAAATACATCAAAGGGTGAAAGGGTTGTTGTTCAGTAATCACAGCGTAAAAAGGAACCAACAAAATAGAGACTCTACTGGGGATTTTATATTAAATGCATAGTTAATGAGGTTTTTGTTGAGCTTGGCTCCTTGCCTTCTTAATTTTTACTCTAGTTAAGTCTATCCAAATTTGCATAGAGTTGAAAAGTTATTTTCATGTCATAAGGTTTGAAGGATATTGTTTTGTGTCTGAGATATTTGTGTCCAAGAGTTCATGTCTTGTGAGGAGTTAGTTTTTTATTGTAAAGGTCTTTTGCAAAGGGTTTGTCCTTGCAAACTGCCATAATATTACCCAATTTGTATTGGGTGGCAACTCCAATCTCTGCAACAGTGCTGAATGAAATATTTATTTCAAGATATCTGCAAGATGATAAATACAATCACAAGATCTTGAGGTGAAGCAACATCCCAAAGAAAAGCAAGGTGAGATTCTAAGGCTTTCAATAAATGGACACCAACGAAGAAACCAATGACCATGAAATGCTCCCCCATCATGAGAATCTAAAAGTTTAAATGCAAGTGTGAGAGAATTTGAGTTGGGATTACATCTCAACAGTTTCAAGTTCTCTATCCTCTAAAAGGAGGTGGTGACTCTACAAAAGATTTAGTGGAAGGTGTGAAGGTGAATTCATATCTAGCATCTTGTAGCCACTACAATATGTGTTGGGTATTTTGCTCTTCATGGGTAAAAAATTTCCATGAGAATAATTATGAATAGTTTCCTTATTAGGTGAAGAAGTCACTGAAGAAAAGGAAAGTGAGTTTAAAAGTTTCCCATACTTTTTATTTATAATCTCAGTCGTCAAATTCAGAAGTATGTTATGTTGTTATGTGAAACAAATGATTGCATAGTTGGATGAAATCTTTGTGAGTAAGAAGATGTGTTGCTAATAAATAGTGCAATGGAGATTCTAGATCCAATAGATCAGGATATGTTGTCTATATCTAAAGTTTGTCCAACAAATCTTGAAGAAATCCAAAAGGATATTGCATTATTTAATCAAAGAATACAAGACCAAGCCATTTTGTTTTTGAAAAGACATGTAGGAGAGATAAATGAAGAATCCATACATGTATTCTATAAAAAGTTTTCCAATGCATATGATAAGTTGTCGAAAGGGATTGGACTTCAAGAGTCTGCATATCTTCATTTGTTTTTAGAGCTTTGTACACCTAAATCTACAAATTGGTCTGCATCATGTAAAGAAGAAGGCATTCAACTTGTTAAAAAATGGATAGATGAGTTTGAAGAATGTGAATCTAAAATTATTAATGATGTTGGCTCTAGTTATGATGGAAATACTAATTATGATGTTGATAGTGAAGTAAGTGAATATCAATATTTCAAATATAAAAATCTAGTTGTGGATGTTTCTGTTGGATTTGAAGATTTGTTTTATTATCAGCATGGCAGGGTAGACCTCTATTCTCAGATTAGGGAAGATTCTTGTGATCAGAAAGAGAATGGTTATTGTGCGGATGAGAGTGGCTGGGATGATTCCTTTGAACCAAATGCATAAGCCAAGAAACATTAATCCTTGTTCCCAATGGAGAAGGTATTTGCATCAGTAAAGGATAAATTAAAAGAAATGAAAATGAAATTCAATGTTTATTGAGCAGCAAAAAAATTTCAGAACTACTAGCTGCTGATTTCCAGAAGTATGCATCAAATGTAGATCCTACTGTAAAATGCCTAGTTCATATATGCTTTGATAATGAAGACATCAAAATGTATGCAAAGTATGAAACCTATGCTGATTTTATTTTTCCTACTTCTGAGGCAAACAGTGTGCAAGATGGAAGTGCATATGATGGTGAGAATTTTGATTATGTCAAGTACGATGAGTATGATGACTCATATGCGGGTATGGATTTAGATTTGGATGAGATTAGTGTTGATGATTCTTGTATACATCATAATGCTGATTACTTCCTTGAGAAGAGTGAAAGATCTACATGTGTGTTTTCAGATTTGCAAATGGTAGATGAGCAGTCACTTGATGATACATTTTTAGACTTAGAGGATGCTTGTAAAGGCTCTGATCAGCAAGATATCTCTGGTCTTATGCAATCAGAGGTTTGTGTGAAAGAGTTTAATCCTAGTTTGCAAATCATTGTTTTGATTGAAGCTTATGTTTTGGTGCAAACTAGTGTTCATGATGAGTTTGTTTCCAGCCATGAAGAGGAGCTGGAATGTTTTCCTTTTCAGCTTGTCAGCAATGGTCAAGGGTGTGATGCTTTTTTTCACAAAGTGATCAGCATTTGTATTATTGTGTTGATTCCCAAGTATTTAGGGATAATGATTATGATAATGGTTTTTACTATGATACGCTAATAAGAAGTTGCACCATGATTAATCAAGCATATAACAGTGGTAATTTCAGCTTACCTCTAATCCATGGAAATGACAATCAAATTTTTGATAGGGGTAAGTGGTGATTTTAGTTTGATGGTTGTTGGCCATTTGTAAATATTGTATATGTTGTATAGCCGCTTTGCTTTCAGTTGTGTGTTAAGTGTTTTGTGTTTTCAATAAGGAACCAGTTTTTGGAAAGTTCAAAAAGAAGTCTGATTTTTTAGTGGTCTACTTCACCAAGAGATTTTGAATTCTCTATGTGCCTGCAAGGGGGACGCTTCCCAAATAGAGCCACTATTATTACTCTCAAATTTGGCACAAATTTGGAGTGAGAAATTTAAAATTTTCTCCAAGGCAAGGTGAGTACAGCTGAAAACTTTTTGAAGAAGCTTGCTTGAAGTGCAAGTGAATTATGATTTGATGATTTATATGAGATACTAATTGGGGGACATGTGAAAAACCTATCATGGGGTAGATGAAATGGGTCACAAATTTCAGATTTCAGTTTTGATATGTTTTGAAGAGGGTCATTTCGAGGTGTTCAATTAAATTTGCATTCTGCATATTGCCTGATTATAGTAAATGATCTACTTTGCATGCTTGCATCTTTAGCCAAATAAAGTTTCATGATATAAGGATTATTCCGAGGTGTTGTAGGAATGAGAGAGAAGCTTTGTTTCCATTTATATATTCCTATGAGTTCATATGATCAATTTTCCAAATTCATTCTATTTGCAATTAATGTTGATCCTCAGAAAGTGAAAGTGCAGAATTGTGAAATTGCCTACTTTGAAATTTCACAACTTGCACCTGGTTGAATGGAATAGAAAATTGAATGCTCCCCTATATTGTAGGCATGGAAATGTGCTACCATGAATATTTTTAGGCCATGATGAATCCGTTTTCCCAGTTTGCCAATCTGATTCCGTTTGCAGTTTCTAACATATTAATGCAGATCAGTTGCACAGTTTAGTCGGAGGCCCTATTCGTGATGTTATATCTTGAATACTGTGATTAAAAATATTAAGAAAATGGTACCTTGCATTATAGACCAAATTTACTTTAATTTTGCAAGGTCTCAGGTCCTAAGGGTTTCGTATGCATACTTTCCCAAACTCTTTTCATCTGCAAAAATCAGTATTTCTCATGTCTTCTTGTTCTATATTTCCAAGGGGCTAGCTTCAAGGGGCTCCCAAACATGTCTGGTTGATCGTCATGAGACACCTTTATAGATTCACACTTTCCATATAACATATTCCCAATATTCAGAAGCTCAAGTCTTCAGGAGGTTGCTTGACTTGTTTTCAAAGTCAAAATCAGATGCATTTCACTATTTTTGACAGGGTAATTTACAGAATTGTTCTAAAGAGGCAACTTGGATGATTAAAATCTTTTGACCTGTTTGGTTTCGTCAGGTGTCACTTTTCAATATGGAAGAATGCTAACCATGAAACATGTGTGCCCAGTGCCATGTCCAGGTTACTTGATTTCGTTAGTTTTTAAGGCCGGTCAATGTAGCAGTATCTTTAAATTAAGCACATTGTTAAAGTGGAAAAATTGGGTAATATTAATGATCAATTCCATTATGAGTTTAAGAGATAATTGGAGAGCTAGAGGTGATGCATGGATGAGCATTGAAGGAGAGGTTCTAAACATTAAAAGGAGGCACATAGTAAATTACAATTGGCAGATGGAAGAAGACGCCCAATATTTAAAGAGGATTTTCAAAGAATCCAAAGCTATAAACAAACACCCCAAAGGAGGGATGCGCGGGTTGCAGGAAATTTAAGAACATTAAAACTTAAACATTGCTCAGTGCAAATGACAGGGGTGAATGCAAATTATTAGTGTTGAACATAAGATAGAGTCTGCGCAACAAAACAGAGGTGTCCAGCGCATGTGGAATAAAGAAAAGGTTTTAAAAACTCTCAATGCAAATGTAATGCCAAGTTCTCAGCCTTTGCCATTTCCTTTTGAGCTGCGAGTGGCGTTCAAAATGGACTGTGCAATGTAGCAAAGAAAAAGCCTGCACAGACTACAAAGAAGGTAAAACAAAGAAAAAGATTTAAAAATACATTTGGCAGGTGTAATGAGGTCCAGTGCAGGCTATGTGATAGCATTGAAATGAAAAGAGAAAGAGGCTACATAAGTATTTGATGGACTTTTGGTTTTAAAAAACATTTTAAACAACAAACCATATGAATGGTGTTGCATAGTATTTGGAGGGGGCTGTGAAAATGTTTTAAACAACAAACAACAAGCAAGTGATGCGTTAATTGGGAGGGTGGCCCAACAGCTCAAGGAAATGATGTCAATGCATCACATTAAAAGGGGTCTGCACAGCATGATTAGAACCAACTTATGCAACCTTGCCCACATTCATAGCTTACACAAGGAGCTGCACAGCATGTGAAGCAAAGATCAGCACATTAATTATTTACCAAATCTTCACAATGTGGAAGCAAGAGCAAAGGCATGTTAACTTGTCAACTGCTAATGCAAAATGCAAGAGCATAACCAGTCACAGTTTTGGTTGTATCTCAAAAAATATGAACTGGGTCAGGATGAGTTTTTGATATAATTGAGATGACCATGCCTGCAATCTACAGTACAAGTTTCAAACAAATCCAAGTTGAAATGCGAAAGTTATGGCTCTATGAGTATTGGCAAAAATAACAAAGTTTCAAAAATTTGTAAAACACATTTATCCCACATGCATGGGTTTTCGGTTTTTGTTGATGTTTATATACTCCAGTGTGTACTTGTAACTTGAATGAGAGGCCAAGAGGCTCCTTCACTGCCCCTTGGCAGAAGGAGTTAATGTGTGCAGGTGGGCCCCATTATCTTAACACAAAAAGAAGAAAAGGCTTTAAAAACTTATAGGATTTAGTCCCACATTCACTATGAAAAGGCAAAGATAGATGTTTAAAACAAAGAATGCACACAAGGTAATTTGAAGAATAAAGTGGAGGCTATGCACACGTGTGAGCTCAGGAGGTGCCTGACAAACCGTGTGCAACAACAGAGGAAAAAACACCAAATTTTGGCAAGGCCCACAGAGATGATGTGGCAGGTGAGTTGGCAGAGGCTTGTAGATTGGGCACAGATCCCGAGGTGATGATCAAGATCGACGAACGGCTTAATGGCTTGAAGAGAAAGTTGTAGGAAAGATAAGGATAAGCCATTAAGCCATTGGGCCACGTGGCAGAGTTAATAGCCGAGCTGACAGCAAGGCGTCCCACTGGAGGTGATGTGGCATCTAGACAGGTGGTGGCCCAAGCAGAGGTGGCAAATTAGAGATTGACATGTGGCACCTAGTGGTCACACATAGCCAGTCAGAGGACACCACGTGTCACAAGATGGTACATTCTAGGGAAATAAACATTCTAGGGAAATAAGGATTAATTTGCAATTTAAAATAAATTAATCTAAATAAGAACGAGTTAAAAAAGTTGCATGTGGAAATAGATCCTAGGGTTGACTTAAAGGCTTAAAGAGAAGTTGACTGAAATTTAACCTATAAGTTATTAAGGGAGAGTGACACTTGGCAGATTCTGGTGCACTGGAGATTAAAATAATTAATATGCAATTTAAAAATGGATTTATCTCAAAAAAGAAGAGGCTAAAAGACATCCAAGTTGAAATAAATCCAAGGGTGGACTTAATGGCTTAAAATGAAGATGCGAGAAATCTAACCTATAAGCCATTAAGTCTGATTGACAAGTGGCACAAGCTGGTAAAATCTAGGAAAATAAGGGAAAATAAGATAAGAGATAATATGTGCAGATAATATTAAAATCAAATATCTTTTCAATTCAATAGTCTAACTATTGAAAGCATGTAAATTCAAAATATTTCAAACTGTTGAAAAGGTATGCATGGGAGGAAGAGTTTGATTAATGATTTAGGGGGGCAATTTTTATCAGAAGTATCAAGTATCATATACCATCGAAAAGGTATCGAAATGAGGATTGTGCTTTTATAGTCTATTTTGATGCAAAATCAAAGTATTTTCTCAGAAAATAGAAAATAAAATCAGATCATTAGTGAAAGGGAGAAGATATTTTTTATTTCAAAGGAGATATTTCTGTAAATAAAATTAGATTTTAAGTGGTTGAGGCAGGGCAGTTTTCAGATATTTCGAGAAGAGGACAGGTGTTTTTTGGAAGAGCAATCTAGAGATCTTTTTCTTTGGCTACATATTCAGTTTTCTTGCCATTGTACAGTGTTCCAAATCCTGGTCTCCACATAGAGTTGCAGAGTACTGGCTCTAGGAGTTTCCAGTTATTTCATGGTTCCACATTAGGGATATAGCTTCTTGATTGCACTAGTTTTGTTTCAGGTAGAATAGAATGTCATTGGTCTTTTGCATTTTATTGAACATGCATATTCCAAATTGCAAATTTGTGAGCAGCAATGTGATTCTTCACACTTAATATGAGAATTCCATATTCAAATCTCTCCTTGGTGTCAGTCTTGTGAAGTTTGAATTTTCTGATTCTTTGCATGGAGTTTGTCTATGTATGTGTTATCATTCTTCAGTTCTGATTTAGGATCAGATTAAATGATGTTGTAGATGTGACATAGTTTCATTCAGTTGTCTACAAGAGGATTTCTATAAGTAGTATTGATTTGGATTTATTATGTTTATGGCTTGGTATCTCTGACAGAAGTTGATTGTTGTATTTCTAACTTTGGTTAAAGGGGATTGCCCAATGGATAAAGCACTGATCATTGAGTAATATCTTCTGTATTGATGTATATCTAGTTAGTTTTTGGCTACGTTCTGCATTTTAAACATAAACTCTGACATATCTGAAGGCTTTATGTGGTTTGTGATGTTTTGTTAATCTCATGCTCCACTTCAAGGCCGATGTTCAATGGGTGATTAGCCGATCACCTAGTATCTCCCAGTCGTGTTGAGCCATTGTGAGATCTCTGCTAATTTACACCTTAGTGAATATTTGAGGGTGTTGATGGGTGTTCCCCCCTTGGTTTTGTAGAACCTAAAGCGTAGAAGGATGGATTTTCATCCTTGTTAATTGGTCCCTTTCATTCTTGGTTGAATATCGGGAGTTGGCTACTCTTTAAAATACATCAAAGGGTGAAAGGGTTGTTGTTCAGTAATCACAACGTAAAAAGGAACCAACAAGTTCCACCTTGTGAAAGGATTTATACAGTATAGTAAAGTATGCACTCTATTAGGATATTTTTTTAAGGACTGTTAAGTCCACCCTATTAAAGGATTTTGAATCATACACCTATTAAGATGAACCAGCGAATGATTTTCTATACAAATCTGATTTGTTGACTAAGATCCTTTGAAGTAATAATAATCACCTAAATGTGATAGATGATTCTTTTTTGTTCCTTTATACTGTTATAGCCTTCTAATCAATCTGCCACTTCATATTCGCATATGTAATTGATTCATATATTCATTCTCTTACTTTCACATTTGGATAAACAAAGTATCTTACATATATATCTTATCCAAATCAATTAACTTCATAATTCGGCTACTTACATATTAAATAGTATCAAACAATATGTACTAAGTCGGCCCAACGCTGATACTCAGGTCCAGTAATCCACTCGGGTGACACAGTGAATTGGCAACTCTGGCACTCGGTTGATAGTAGGTGCTCGGGCCACATTGATCACTCAGAGATGGTATGCAACTCGGGTAACACTAGTGACTCGGGCAATAATATTTTGAACTAACTTCTCGGTCAACACTGCAACTACTTAGCTTGGGTAACACTTCAAGCTGTTGGCTCAGTCAACACTGTAACCATATGAATGACTAATTTTTTTGGCACTAATTGACAACATGTCTTTCCATAAGGTCTACACTTCATATGCTATGGTCTCTACTAATAGTGACTACTTCCAACAATGATTTGGCATCTCTATTTTCATATTTATGTGTTTTCTCTCTAAATAAAAAACTAAATTAATACTAAAATTCATAACATTAGAGATAGATCACTGTCAAAGGTTGACTACAGATCAATATCATGCATATGATGAGAGAGTAGATGATGAGGAGGACATTGGAAAATATCCATGTCCATGTAAAAAATGTCTTGGTGGAAAGGTGAAAAAAAGGAATGTGCTTTATTAACATATGATAAGATATGGGCATAGTGGTATAATTCCTTCGGATTATAATTATTATGAAGATATGATAGAATTACACATAGTGAGAGATGAAGAGGTAAAAAACATAGACAAAGTCACACCAAACATCGATGAAGAGGTAGAAATATTTGATGAAGGGTTTGAAGTTGATAGAATGTTGGATGAGGGTCTAAATAATGATTTGGCCAAGTCAATGGAGGATTCTTTAAAGCGTGTGTATGCTAATTGCAAGTTAAGTCATTTGACAACAATCCTTCAAATTCTAAACTTGTAAGTGGTGCATGGTTTGACAATTGAGAGTGTAGATCACTTATTGGCATTATTACTTGTTTATTTCTAGAAGCTAACTCCACATTGTCAATGTAGGACCCCTCCTCTAACATATCTAATAAAATTTTAACTTTACGAATATGTCTCTTTTATAAGAATATTAGATAGATTAAAGATTTGAATAGGAATAGTAAAGAAAACAATGTCGTAAGTGTCCTTGCAAAATTTAATAGAAATTGTACACACCTATATCTTTCTCCTATGAGATAAGTTGATGAAAATGAATTTTAATAATGATTTCTAATAAGGGTTTGAGGATTATTTTATTTCATGTTTGGCATTTGAATTTGTTCCTCTAACTAATGTTTTGTGAGGACCTATTTTTGGGTTGTTAAGAAATTCTACATAATCTCATGATAGACCTTCTAATTGATACTCTATATGTGATGTATTATGGATTTTTACTCTTCATGACCGGGATTGGATCGCATTGATTATGATGCATTTTACTTGTGTTATTTTCTTCACTTACATTGAGGATAAATTAGACCTATCTGACATATATTTCTTATCAGATGATTTGATGATTTTATATTAGGGTTGATTTAGTACTCATGAATTCTATGATGAGGACTTTATATTGTATTATGATGGGCATTATGAGGGATTGATTTAGATTATTATTATGATGCACTTACATTATAGATTTCAAGTTTAAACTATATTGACATGCAAAATTATATGATGATTTGAGTCTATGTATACTTTTATGAACTTAAATGTGTTTCTTGTAGAAATTGAATTGCAAATATTGTATATTCATAGTTGACTTGAATACCCTTCCAAAAGTTGGATTTTCAAGATGGACAAAAATCAACTTTTGGAAGCATGGTCTTGGATAGACAACCCTCCATTATGATGCAAGTTTCTTGTTCCTCTTTTTGAGTGACCTTTCTTAAGACCCATTTTTAGAAACCCTATAAGGCAGTTTTGGGAAGACCAACCAACAGGATTCTTACCTTCTTCCAAGAGTTTTGTGAGAAGTGTGTAGAGCCCTTTTTACAGGAGATCCTCTGAGGTTGGGAGTTGGAACAACTGCTCTCTAACTTTAGAGACTTCTATATTTAGTGAGATTTTGGAAAAGGGAAGGTTTGGACAAAAGGAATCTCAACTTTAAACTCTTTCCATAAGCTTGTATCTAGGTCGGTATATTCTCCCTATTTTTGTTCATATTTGTAATATGCAAATTTGTGTAGTATGGTAGAATTAGCTTGTTTGTGTGTGATAATGGAGTTTTTATGGTGTTGATCTTATTGGGTAGTTTTTTATTTGTGATGTGTTTTGAGATTTTGATATGGGAGTTCTCAAGGCCTACTCACCCTTGGGAGGGCAGAGTAACCTTGGGGGTCAAGGGATAATTAGAAAATTTTTGAGTGTAGAGTCTCTACTCATGGAGGAGAGGGAGAAAACATGGAGTATGGGCTCCATGATGCCATATCAGTATATGTATTTGGGGGCCATAATGGGAGTTCTTGTCTTGTTGCCTTTTGGGAGTCATAAGTGATTTTTGTGGCTTTGTGTGGAAGAGGATGCATGCAATTTAATTGAAACCCTTTGGGGGAATTTGTATTTTCAATAGTTTTGGCATTATCCTCATTAGTACATGGTCCACCTTAACCCCATGTTTACGGTCATTGTGAGACCCATTGTGAAGCCTTGGGAGGGATTATTTTGTGGATTTTTGTTGCATTGAGGTTGATGGTTTGTATGTGTGTATCCCATCTCTCCTTGGTTTCCCAAGCTCGAGGGTGGCCTCTCAGAGGCCTAGGTTGGGAGGTGAGCTCCTGTGGTCAAGTTAAAATATATTTTGCAGGTTTTCTTTCAATTGAAAGGAGGAAAAGAAAGTGCTTAAAGTGTGGGCTCTAATGTAAAACTTTCAATTGTGAAAGGCTTGTAGTTTCATTTGTAAAATATATAAAAATGATTAAATGTATAAATTTTTTGAAAGTTGCGTTTCAAAATAATGTAGTTCATTTGTAGTAAGAAAATTGTAAATGTAGAGCCATGTGTTTTCCATAAGAAAGTTTGAAAAAGTTTGTATTTATTATGCAAAAAAAATAGTGGGTTTCATTATGATGAGCTATATAAATGTTTAAAAGTAAATATGTGTGTTAGATTTAATTTTCTATTGCTTATACTTGCACCTTATTTATATATACAAATATATATATACAAAGGAAGAGTTAACCCACGATTTAAAAAATAATAATAAGGAATAAACACATGCAAGACATATATACCTAAACGTATATAAAAATATATATTCATACTGAGAAATATACTGGTTTTCACATATATACTTATATATTAATGTTTATATATAGGTATAAAAAAAGGGGAGAAAGAAAACTCTTTTAGTTTTAACCTTTCTATGTACTTTATTGTCTAATATTAGATTGTGGTATTGATTTTTTGTAATTTATTAAATAATTAGTTGTCTTTAAAAAAAAAAGGGAAATATTTTCTATTATAATAAAACAAAATATTATAAAATTATAAATAAATAAATAAAAACCAAATGGTTATGGTAATGGGGAAGGGCCTAGAAGCCCTAACCCCAAATGAGGGAGGTTGCGGCTAAGGTTGCAGCTCGACCGCAACCCATGGCCCAAGACAATGGGGAGTGGCTCGGCCACAACTCATGGCCGAAGCCACAGGAAAGCGAATCGAGCGCTACCCGTGGCTGAAGCCACTGGGGAGCGGTTCGACCGCTACCTGTGGTCGAAGCCACTAGGGAGGAGGTCAAGTGCTACTCGTGGCGAAGCCACAGGGTGGGTGTGGCTCAGCTGCCACCCGTGGTGGAAGCCATAGGGAGGAGGTCGATGCCCCTCCTCCCATGAGTTTTTTTTAATCTCTATATTGTACTAAAAAAATCATATATATATATATATATACACCCTCCTCTTCTTTAAGAAGAAAACAAAAAATAATAATAAAGTGGAATGAAACCTTGCAAGTAATAACAACATCATAGTAGGTTTCCATCTTCTTCAACCTGCAAACAAATGGGGAAAGCAAAAAAAAGGAGAGATTTCTGTCACAAAACCCTAACCCAAAATTAGGGTTAGGGTGAGAGAAAAGAGTTGAGAGAAAAAGAATAATAAATTTTCAAATGAGAAAAAAAAATCTCATAAGGGAATTGAGAAACCCTAATTAGGGTTCTGAGGTAAATAAGAATATAATAAGATGTATTTGAATTCCACGGCAGAGGTCAAAGGAGGGAAATTTTTCAAACTTCCAAGTTCTTATATTTTTAAAAGAAAAAAGAGGTTTAAGATAATAGTAAAATTGACTGGCATTAAATTTAAACACAATAAGAGGATAATTATAAGGTTAACTATAACTTGATTTAAGTATGACCATAATAGTAGGATGTTAAGTAGTATACTATATATATATATATATATATATATATATATATATATATATAAAAGGTTTTATATTACTATTTTAAATAAGTTATTTAAATGGGGTCTTTAGACATTAGATTTCATAATGTTAAATTTAATGAGCCTTTTAAATTTCAAAAGGGGCCTCTATGATATAGAATCTTTTTATATAATTATTTAAATGTGACATTAATTTTGTAAATGGGCCATATAGATATGAGATGCTATATTAACATTTTAATGAATCATTTGAAGCATTATAAAGGTCTTTATGTTATGAGTTTTATTGTAATATCGTTATAATGTGTCATTAAATTATATAGGTGGGGTCATTAAAAAAATGTATATTTTAAAATTATTAATAACGGGTCATAGAAGTTTATATATTAGTATTTAAGTGTGTCATTTAATCTTATAAAGGGGTAAGGTAATTATTCTAAGTAATGTCTTTTTAGGGATCTAGATTCGAATAATGAAGTTATTAATATAGTTATAAGGGTTAGGTGAGAATGTTCGGATGGAACACTATTAAAGGATATGAAGCAATCCTATAAATGTTAATGGTTGGTATCAAACCCCTTTATAAAAATATTAGTAATCAGATCTAAATTATAAAACCTAACTAAGGGTAGTCACCCTAGTTAAACCTGATTGGTTAGACTCATAAAAGGGAAGTTGAGGTCGACTAGCGCTTGTCATGATACCCCTTGATCTTTTAACCAAAATTACCTAGTTGCTATTTGGGGAATTAGATTTATCTATCTACGTCATACCTTCTATTATGACCTTAGTAAACTTGTGAGCATTTATTCATATCACCTTACAACGTTAGTTAAGATAGCTTGTTCAAAAAAAAATGTTGGTATGTTTTTGCCCTACATTTTGGGCATGACATTTAGTATCAGAGTCATGTTGCAACACTAGGGTATTATTTAGGATCCATATTTTGACTCTTGAGTCATTATGAAGTGCTAGGACAAATGGAATGAGTAACTCTAAAATTTAAGAGAGATCCATGTTAGATTAAATTGGGATAAAAGTACTCATACACCCTTCTTAGAACATGTAACCTCTAAAAGCAATTATATTCAAAACCGTACATTCAAGATAAGTAATAAATAATAGATGATAAATTATGGGTTGTTGATATTGTAGAAATCGTGTCTCAATATTTTCAATTGAGGGAATCAGGTGGCCAACTAGGTATATTTTAAGTCTTCTATTATATTAAAACAAAGATGATAATCGTAGGTAAAAATGAGATGTAGTTAGTAACATGGAGATGAACAATGTTAAAAGATCATAGTAATATTACAACAACATGTGAGATTGTTCGATATAAACTATTAAATTTTTATCCATAACATAATTTCATACTGATGGAGCATTAATGGAAGTAACTCATAAATGAGAAGAAAACTTAGTATTAACTTTATTAGGAACAAAGATAACAGAGAAGTTTGTTGTTGGATGGCCTAATGGTAGGGTTAATCTGATGGGTAAGTCCTTTCCTCTTATGATGAATCATATATCTGACATAACAGGCCATGCCTCTAGAAGGTATGAAATTTTATAGGAATAATAAGCACATGAGTTCTCAATATTTTAAGATTTTTCCCAAAAATATTGAAGAAGAATCTATGCTAGTTAAATATTCTAGGGATTATGTGGAAATGGATAGGATTAAACTAATTTGGGATAAAATTTTGAAAGTCTTAATGGAGTATTTCACTCTTGATGGGAGCTACACAAAGGTGTACAACTTTCACTTTACTCTGGTTAATCACTTCAGGTATCAAAAGAAAGTCTCTTTCCCCTATTATTTGCTTAGTTCTTTGAATAATAGCATAATGGAGAACAGGAAGAAACCCAGTTACCCGGTGTTTCATGAGGGGTTAATAATGCTCATTGGAGACTATGTTAGGGACAAAATTCCTAAACCCATTCCCAAAAATGTTAAAGGGAAGAAGAAGAAGACTAAAGTGGAGGAGACAGGGGTTGTTACTAACAAGAGGAAAAATAAAAAGAGTAGTGGGGAGGGAGATTCTAGAGAGGAAAAAGAAGAAAAAAACCCTTCTCTCCATAAAAAAGAGGAGGATATGTTGTCAGATGAAAACATTGAGGATAACCCCTTGGAAGAGGTAGAGGCTCAAAAAGACAAGAGCTCTAATTCTAAGGAGACTGATAAAGTGGAGATTGCAGAAGAAGTTGGTGAGGAGAAAAAAGATCAGGGGGCAGAAAAAGAAGAAGAAGAGAAAAAGGAAATTTCTAGCATAGGGAAAAGAGAAGAGAAAAGACAGAGAATGGGTAAGGAGAAGGAAGAGTCTGTTGGCTTGGTTTTGCAGGAAGCTAGGAATAGGGATGGCTATGGTTCCAATCTAGAGAAATGGCTCTATTAGGAAATGAAAGAGATGGGTCATAATTTGAAGGCACTAGAAGAGGCAATGGAGTCTCTAAAAGAAAGGTTGAAAAATATGGAAAATGAATGTGTTGAAGAGTTTTTGAATAAGGTAAATAAAAACAACATAAACGAGCACTTGAATTCTAGAATTTCTATTATTTTGGATGAAAAAATGAAGGACATAAAAAAAAAGTTAATCACAATATTTAGCTCATCAGAGATATCCTGAAGCATAGCAATGTGGGTCTCAAAGTTTCAGTGATGAATTTAAAAGCTTTGTATGCCTACCTGGAGCGTAGTTTCCTGGAAAAAATTATCATCATTGTGGAGGAAGAAGTTGGGGGTAAAGGTCAATATTTGGGACTGGGAACTAGAACCAGAAGTAGTCTAAAGAGGAAAGTACCTAAAGTGCCTAAGGAGCTTACAATCCTGAAAGATTCCATCCAGAAAATGGAGGAAACACAAGAAGAAGCTGAAAAGGCCATTGAAGCAAAGAAATAGTTCATGTTGTTTTTTTGTTGGTAGTTTGTTGGTAGTTGTGTTGTTTGTTGTTTTAGGGCTTCTTATGGTGTCTTCTTTGTTTTAGTCTATTGGTTCGAGGTCTTGCATTTTGTGGTTTCACAGGTGTTCTGTGTTTGTTTGGGCTTTATTGTTAATCTTTAGTCCTCTTTTGTAAATGGTTTCGGGGGCCATTCAAAACCTGTATTTACCTTTATTAAAAACTTTATTAGGAACAAGTGGATGAAATTAGACCATAATAGCTTTATGAAAGAGTGTTGTTATAAGGGGGACTCATTTTAAAATCATGTATAATCATTAAACCTTAAATGACACAATTAAGTGACTCGTAAGGTGGTAACCAACAAGTATAAACTCTAGATATATAGAGTGGATCCTTCATTAGATAAAATCCTAAGGATTACTTGTGTACAACATTGGAACACTCATTGTCTCCATCTTTCAATATAATATAAACTTATGTCTTAGTGTCAAATTTGGATAAAGATCGAGAACGCTACCGTACGAGTATAAAATCTTGTTGTAACTCTAAGGTTGCATCCATGACTAGTTACGGTATTGAAAGTATTCAAGCACATATTATAAATTTTAAGATGTCAGATCTTCCATGAAGCTTAAGGAAGCTATGATAATAAGACTCCCCTTGAAGCTTGCTTGTACTTAAAACTTGGTAGTATAAATGCATAGAAAGTAAGACCAATTATGGTATAAGGCCCTTTCTTTCTTATGGATCCAAAGGTAGTGCTTTGGTAACACCTTGGTATAGTGTCGAACCTATAAGTTGTGACCATTATAGAGAAAACATCAAACACCAAGGGTACATATTTATTAAGGTCATGCAAGGGAATAAGTGTTCTATTTCATAATGTCTAAATAAAAGTTGTCGAACATGGAAACAATATATAGCTAAAGTCATGTGTAAGCAATTTTTGAATTATGAACAATAAATGGAAAGCACTTGGGAAGGCACATCATTGAATCAACAGGTTGGAAGTTAGGATTTAATTCAAAAAATTCAGCTTTTAATATCTCCTAGGTGTAGGTTTATGAAAGGATTGGTATAGGAGCTATGGTTCATTGACCTTATACATGATCGGTGTTTCCCAAGAGGCATTAAAACTTCTCAGTAAGATCCAAGTTAGAAGGTAAGGTGGAAATCATGATAAAATAAGGAAATAAATTGGATCCATGTAACATGATAATCATATATTTCTACATAGTTAGTTAATACAACCTTGTTCGTGGTGTACGACAGGGACAATGATAATGAGGTTACTTGCTAAGGAAATTGTACTTAAGTGCAACTCTTATGCTATGACAGGTTCAATTCCCATTTTAATGTATGGGTAAGGAAACATTTCTAATCTATGAGGATGAAAAGTCAATTATTTTTAAGGGGTCCTAGAGTTATAAGATCTCTAGTTATTAAGTCATGTGTATACATTAACTGAAATTCTCATATGATATAAATGTACAATGGAGTGAGAATGCACATCTCTGGGATATATGTTATCATACTAACCCTAGTTGATGAAATGACTCAATATGTATAAAATGGTGAGTATTGATCTAAGAGGACAAAATATAGAATTGTGAGTGAGATGCATCAATATGAAAGTTCTAGTGGTTAATGTAAGGAAACTATTAAACCCCATTTCAAAAAAAAAGGAAAAACATGGACACACTCGAGTAATGAAGTAAAGATTGTCTAAAGTATAGAGGTACATATACACAACCTATCCTCATACTTGCATATGTTCGAATTGAGAAAGGAATTTCTCAACACATTTTGGTTATGTAATGGAGATGCTCGTGGAAGTGTTGAATGTGTGGAAAGGGTTATGGAAACCATGAAAATATAGGCTTGGTGACATATGAATGGGCTAATTAATGTGTTGAATCTCAAGTGGGTTATATGTTTCACCCAACTTGGGTAAGAGAAGGGTATATTCCATGGATGACCTACCTATTAGTGCTCTTTGTGATAAATGTGTATATCCAACAAGGACTATGAACGGGCTATTGCAACTTGATGTGTCGGTGAAAAGTCATGTTTGGCAATGAATGATAATAGGCATATCGTGTATGACATTAATTTTGTATTATCTCCTTTTCTGCAAGATTATGAAGGATGTTAGTCCCTACAGACTTCCCCATGGGTGGTACCACAATTGTTGGTTCATAGTGCAAGCCCGATACTTAGTGCTTTTACCCATAGTCTAATGATGATGCTTATTATGGTAGTTATACTTGGAGGTTGTGAAGGAATACTGAATTTTTAGTAATATGACATTATAGAATCATTATTTATCATGTTTAACAATGTGTGGGATCAATTTTTGTTATATCATATATGTGGTTAGTGATGACATGTAACTGATTGAATGTTTGAAGATGTTAAGTTGATCACCGAAATGTAGAAGGATAATGCAAGACATTAAATTAGTTAAGGGATTGTATTGTCATTGATGTCAACTTGATATAATCTAATCAGTTATAATCAAAGTGTCAAAGACTTCAGAGAATCAGAGAGAGAAAGATTATGCTATCAGTAATGCATAAAAGACAAGCATTCACAATGTGACTTCTAACACCGACGTTTAGTGGAACCCGACAGATAGAGATCACCGAAAGTCAAGTCACAGTGATGCCCGAGCAAGAACACTGATGACTAGAATCACAATCATAACTGATGGCCAGAAACATAGTGTAAACCGACGGAGAAGCCTGAGGGGAACTGGAGTGTTGACCGAAGCTGTCAAAGAGTTAGAACACCAAAAATAACTAGAGTTTAAAAATGACAAAATATCTAGCTGGCAGAGCTAAATAGGGACTTAACTGGTAGTTGTTTTGCCGTTAGATAAGATGGATACTCAATCCATGGTGACGGAGCCGTTATCTTTTTTTTCATCGACAAGATAAAGCCAGAAATGAGTAAAGGATTTAAAGTTGTTTTGTCCAGTTGGCAAGAAAATCTCTGTGAGATAAAATAGGAGTTTTACTTTAAATCTAATTGGCAAGAATTATGGATCATGCCAAGATCAAGAAAATCAAGAACCTAACAATGCTGATATCATGTCTATAAAAGAGACAACTTAATTCATTACAAATTGTGTGAGTGAATGAATAAAAAGAGGATGCTGAAGAGAAACAGATGAAGAGAAACTTCAAACAGTCCTGATCAATCAAGCTGAGGAAAGAGATAAAGTTTTCTGTGAACACCGAGAAATAGAGAACAACATCACTGAGTAGAAGTAAAGTGGAGCAAAGGTATAAACAGAGGTATATTGATCAGATTAGTTTTATGAGATTACAATAGACCTGAAAATTTGCAAGTATAAGTTGTATATGTGAACAGATCATATTGTTTCAGTTTAACCATTGATTCAGAAAGTCTTTTAACCGAGTGGGATTTAAAGATCCTTTTTATATTGAGATACATCCCAAGGAGTATCAAAAATTTTGATCATGAAGATAGCATGAGATGACAGATTCCTATTGACAGGCCAAGTGAGTGTTTGATCAAGGAAGGTAGCATAGAGATGCCCGATATCAAGTGACAAACTAAACTTTTAAATCCTCTAACAAGGTCACACCTAACAGTGTGTTTGTAACCTTTAACAGGGTTGGCTCTTCACCGAGCTCACTTCAGAAGAGTGAAAATTTTGGGTTACCGGTCCCGAGTGGTTTTTCCCTTAACAGGGTTTCCACTTTAAAAATCCATGTGTCAATGTGTTTATGAGTCATTACTTTAGTGTTTTGCATTATACATAACTAATTTGGATTGATCGATATGCTCTAGATAATTTACTATCTTTCGGTAAATTAACAGACTGCTATTTGGTAAACATACAGTATAAGGTTTAACAAAGCATTCCGAGCAGTAGTAATTTGATAATACTATTTGAAGGCATTCATCTTATAGGACCAAAGATAACTAGAGGCTTAATATTGTGGTACTAAGTTTTTGGGTTGATTATTGGAATATTTTTTAGGCCACTGATTCACCCCCCCCCCCCCTCTCAGTTATTACTAACAANTTCCCCCCCCCCCCCCCTCTCAGTTATTACTAACAATTGGTATCAGAGCTTGTGTGTTTAGAAAGGGAGTTTAACAGCTCAAGAAAAAGATCACAAGATGAACAGACGATATGTGCCCAAGTTGAATAAAGACAACTTTGCATCATGGAAAAGCATAATTTGACTCCACCTATCAGGTATTGGAAATGATATTGTTCAATACTTAGATACTGAATATGTGTTTCCTACAGGACCTCACACTCTTGAGCAATTAAGAGTAAAGCATGAGCATAATTGCATGATGATAGAACTTGCATCATCACTCTCTGATGCTAAGTTTGAATATGTCAAAACCTGCACCTCTGCAAAGCAAATGTGGGATAAGTTGAAGTTGGTACATGGAGGAGATGCCAATGTACTAAGAGAAAAGGATGAAATCCTAAGAGGGAGGTTTGATGACCTAAGGATGAAAGAAGGAGAAAAAATCACTCAGTATAGCTGTAGAATCAAAGAGGTATTAAATGCTATCCGAGGAGTTGGAGGTGTACTTGAAGAGGAGATAGTGGTAAGTAAAATCTTAAGAACTTTACTGCCTATATATGCTATTAGAGTTTCTGCTATTCAAGAAATGAGAGCACTTGCAAACAATACAGTTACTCTAGATAGTCTGATTGGTAGACTAATTTCATTTGAGATGAACAACTTTGACAATAGTGTCTTATCATCTATAGAGTCTGCATTCAAATCTTCTTTAAAGATAAGTAACTCAAGTCATAGACATGTTGTTAGAAATGATAGTGATAGTGATAATGAGGATGAAGGACTTGATGAAATTGAAGCACTAATGGCCAGAAGATTACAGAGAGGCAAAGGTAGATACAAAGGTAAATTACCACTTGTATGTTTCAATTGTAAAGAAGTTGGACACTTTGCTGCAAGATGTCCAAACAGAAGAAAAGATGACAAAGGAAATGTCAGATCATATGAGAAGAAGTTTGATAGAGGTGATAACAGAGATTATCGAAGAAACTAAAAATTTGATAAAAGAGATACCCGAGACTAAAAGGACAAAGGAAAGAAATCTTGTTACCTAGCTAAGAACAAAGCTGATGACACTGACACCAAATCAAAAGAAGACATCAAGATGGTATTTGTGGCCATGAAGGATGATTCAGATGAAGATGAAGAAAGGTATGTAGAAACTGCACTCATATCTAAAGTTAGTAAAAATGATGTATGGATCATATATAGTGGGTGCACTCACCATATGACCGGTGATAAACAAAAATTTGAGACTTTTGAATACTATAATGGTGGTTCAGTGAAAATGGAAAATGATACACCTTGTCCAGTTGAAGGTAAAGGAATCATAATGTTGAATAACCTGATAAAATGTGAAAATACTTACTGGGTTAAAGGATTTAATTATAATTTGTTAAGTGTTTCACAGCTAAACAATTCAGGTCATAGAGTAGCATTTGAAAATAAGAAGTCAAAGATCTTCAATGAATCAGGAAGGTTGATTGGAACCGGTGAGCAGACAAAAGGTAACCTTTTCTATCTTGATGACACTAACACCACTTTTTCAATGGCTATAAACGAAGACATATGGTTGTGGCACAAAAGATTGAGTCATGTGAACTTTGACAACATGATAAAGATAAGAAACAAAAATAATGTCAGAGGCTTACCGAGCATGACTAAGCCCGAGCATATCATGTGCAAGAATTGTCAAAAAGGTAAGATGACAGAGTCTAGTTTCAAGATTAAAACCCATACATCTAATGCAATTCTAGAATTATTCCATACAAATCTATGTGGACCCATGAGGACAAAGAGATACTATGAGATAGATATTTTATTCTCTTTGATGATTATTTTAGAATGATGACAGTCATGTTCTTAAAAGATAAATTAGAAGCATTTAAGATGTTTAAATGGTACAAGGCTATGGTAGAAAAACAACGTGAAAAGAAATTGAAATGCTTAAGGTCAGATAGAGGAGGGGAATTTACTTCAGAAGAATTCACTAACTATTGCAATGACCATGGAATTAAAAGACAGGTTTTTGCACCTAGAACACCACAACAAAATGGAATTGTTGAAAGGAGAAATAGATCAATTATTGACTGTGCAAGAACATTGATGATTGAGAAAAGCATCACTCAAACATTCTAGAGGGAAGTTTTTAGTACTGCTGTCTACACATTAAACAAAGTACAATTGAAGAAGGACACAAAGAAGACACCCTATGAGCTTTTCTATGGTCATACACCCAATGTAAGTTACTTCAGAATCTTTGGTAGTCAATGTTATATTTTGAAGGATGATAGAAATGGAAAACTTGACACAAAAAGTGATGAAGGTATCTTTCTAGGGTGCTCAACCAAAAGAAAGGCTTATAAATGTCTTAACAAGACATCTAACAAAATCATTGAAAGTGCAAATGTGAAAATAGATGAATTTGCAGAAAAGAATGATAAAGAAAGAAAAAAGGAACCAGAGGACTGCAATAGGTTTTTTTATACAGAACCTAACACTCTACCCAAGAAATAGTGTATCACTCCCGAGAAATAGATCATTGCACCCGATCATCAGGCTGCACTTACCAAAAATTAGGAAAATCCTCAAGATGATGCTTCGAATAATGGAGATGAGAACGAAGGTCAAGAAGATGATCAGAATAATGAACAAAGGGTTGAACCGAAACTTGCCAAGTATGTCAGAAGACATCATCCAAATAATCAAATCATAGGAGACAAGAAGAAAGCTGGAACAAGAACAAGAAGTAAGTCACTAAACACCAGATGTTTACTTTGTGATTTTGAGCCTAAATATGTTAACAATGCACTTGAGAATGAAGAATGGGTCAGTGATATGAATGAAGAAATAGAATAGATTGAGAAGAAAAGTACATGGACACTAGTACTGAGACCAGATGACAAGAATGTCATTGGTACCAAATGGATATTAAGAAACAAGCTGAATGAGAATGGGGAAGTTACAAGAAACAAAGCAAGATTAGTATGCAAGGGATATGCACAAGAAGAAGGTATTGATTATGGAGAAAGCTTTGCACCCATTGCTAGACTAGAAGGATTTAGAATCTTACTTTCTTATGCTACATTTAAAGGATTCAAGGTATACCAGATGGATGTCAAATTTGCATTCCTAAATAGAATACTAGAAGAAGTGGTATACATTGAACAACCAGAAGGGTGTGTTGATCCATACAAGAGAAACATGGTATGTAGACTACATAAAGCCTTGTATGGATTGAAACAAGCACCTAGAGCCTGGTATGAAAGACTTTGCTCATATCTCATTAGCATAAAATTTGTTAGAACAAGTGAAAATAGCAATTTGTACTTAAAAGAAGATACCGATGGTAATATTCCGATTGCTGAAATTTTTGTTGATGATATCATTTTCGGGGGAAATGAATTATTATGAAAATCCTTTGCTAATCAAATGAGCAAGGAATTTGAAATGTCTATGTTTGGGGAGATCAAATTCTTTCTTGGTCTACAGATTATTCAACAAGATGTAGACATATATATCACTAAGTCCAAATACATCAAGGAAGTCCTGAAGATATTCAAGATGGGAGATTCCAAACCAGTTGGAACACCTATGGTTACCAGATGTAAGCTGACGAAAGAAAAAAAATCCAATGAGGTAAATCAGACCTTATATAGATCAATGATTGCAAAATTGGTGTATGTTGTTCATACCAGACCAGATATAGCACATGCAGTTGGAATAGTTGCAAGATTCTCTACTAATCCCAAAGAATCACATATGACTAATGTCAAGAGAATTCAGAGATATATGAATAATACCAAGGATTTTGGATTTTGGTATAAAAGAGAAGGAAAATTTGAGCTACAAGTCTATACAAATGTTGATTGGGCTGGAAACATTGATGACCGAAACAGCACAACTGGAGGAGAATTCTTCAAGGGTGACAGACTTGTCACATGGATCAATAAGAAGCAAGGATGCATCTCTCATTCTACTGCAGAAGAAGAGTATATGGCTGCTTCTACAAATTTCTCTAATATTGCATGGATCAAAAAATTACTAGAAGGTATGAATATGAAGATTCTTGAACCAGTAATTATCTATTGTGATAATACTAGTTCAATTAACATTTCTAAGAATCCAGTCATGCATGCTAAGACTAATCATATTTCTATAAAGTATCACTATCTAAGAGAACAAGTGCAAGCAAAGGAAGTGACACTGGAATATGTTCAATCAAAGGAACAACTATCTGATATATTCACCAAGCCATTACCAAAGGATACATTTGAGTACCTAAGACAGAGAATAGGGGTCCAACTCTTGTCTATCTGCAAGCAAGTTGACTAGGAGGTTGCATCAACCTATACCAAATCTGAAGATCGGTCATGTTGATGTAGACTTTGAGATGGACAACAACAGATACATCTGTACATAGCAAGGTACAAATATGCACCAAAAACTAGAGACATTGTATTGTTGATGGATAGGGAAATTCAAGGAATATATTATGTAAAGAATGGAAGATGATAAAAACAATGAGAAGTGTTTTTGTTTGGCATTGTTGTCAAAGGGAGATATTATCTCATTATCATCAAGGAGAGATTATCTCATCATCATAAGGGAGAAATTATCTCATTGATTATAAAATATTATATCATTATCTATAAAAGTGAAGTTCCTGAAAATCAGAAAGAAAGAGTTAATCAATATTCAAAGGGAGAGAAATTGATTACATATGAAATATCCATCTAAGGGAGAGAAGTAACAAATGGAGAGAGTTCGGACAAAGAGAAAGATTGTTGTCAAAGAAAAAAGAGATTATCAAGAAGAGGAACAGTGATGGCAAAGCACATATCTGAACAGAAATATTCGATGATACATCTATCCAGTGAAGGGATTAAAGATTGAAGAAAATAATTCTACATGAAACAAATCTAAGCTATTTGTGAGCTTACCAAAAGCCAGACATTTGTAATAGTTACATTAGGAAATCTTGACTAATATATTTCATATTGTATTAGTAATAGTATAGTATGATAATGTAGTATGTTGCCATCAATGCCAAAGGGAGAGATTGATGACATGTAACTGATTGAATGTTTGAAGATGTTAAGTTGATCTCCGAAATGCAGAAGGATAATGCAAGACATTAAATCAGTTAATGGATTTTATTGTCATTGATGTCAACTTGATATAATATAATCGGTTATAATAAAAGTGTCAAAGACTTCAGAGAATTAGAGAGAGAAAGATTATGCTATCAGTAATGCATAAAAGACAAGCATTCACAATGTGACTTCTAACACCGACGGTCAGTGGAACCCAACGGATAGAGATCACTGAAAGTCAAGTCACAGTGATGCCCGAGAAAGAACACCAATGAGCATTACCAACGAGCAGAATCACAAGCATAATTGACGACCAGAAACATAGTGTAAACCAATGGAGAAGCCCAAGGGGAACTGGAGTGTTGACCGAAGCTATCAAAGAGTTAGAACACCGAAAATAACTGGAGTTCATAAACGAAAAAATATCTAGCTGGCAGAGCTAAATATGGACTTAAATGGTAGTTATCTTTGTTTTCATCGACAAGATAAAGCCAGAGATGAGTAAAGGATTTAAAGTTGTTTTGTCCAGTTGGCAAGAAGATCTCTGTGAGATAAAACAAGATTTTTTCTTTAAATCTAATTGGCAAGAATTGTGGATCATGCCAAGATCAAGAAAATCAAGAACCTAACAACGATGATATCATGTCTATAAAATAGACAACTTAATTCATTATGAATTGTGTGGGTGAATGAATAAAAAGAGGATGCTGGAGAGAAACTGATGAAGAGAAACTTCAAACAGTCCTGATCAATCAAGCTAAGGAAAGAGCTAAAAAAATTTGCGAACACCGAGCAACAGAGCACAGCATCACTGAGAAGAAGTAAAGTGGATCAAAGGTATAAACAGAGGTATATTGATCAGATTAGTTTTATGATATTACAATAGATCTGAAAATATGCAAGTATAAGTTATATATGTGAACAGATCATACTGTTTCAGTTTAACCATTGATTCAGAAAGTCTCAAGATTATCCTTTCTATATTGAGATACATCCCAGGAGTATCAAAAAGTTTGATCATGAAGATAGCATGAGATGCCAGATACCTATTGACAGGCCAAGTGAGTGTTTGATCAAGGAAGGTAGCATAGAGATGCCTGATATCAAGTGACAGACTAAAATTTAAAATCCTCTAACAAGGTCACACCTAACATTGTGTTTGTAACCTTTAATAGGGTTGTCTCTTCACCGAGCTCACTTTAGAAGAGTGAGAATTTTGGGTTACTAGTCCCAAGTGGTTATTCCCTTAACAAGGTTTCCACGTTAAAAATCCATGTGTCAATGTGTTTATGAGTCATTACTTTAGTGTTTTGCATTACACATAACTAATTTGGATTGATCAGTATACTCTAGATAATTTACTGTGTTTCGGTAAATTAACAGACTGTTATTCGGTAAACATACAGTATAAGGTTTAACAAAGCATTCCGACCAGTAGTAATTTGATAATAGTATTTGAAGGCATTAATCTTATAGGACTAAAGATAACTAGAGGCTTAATATTGTGGTACTAATTTTTTGGTTTGATTATTGGAATATTTTTTAGGCCACTGATTCACCCCCCCTCCCCCCCTCTCAGTTATTACTAACAGTTAGAACCCCACCAAACTAACCTTGTGGATAAGTATGCACCTTTA
>MU227232.1:588836-602227 GCA_018584345.1 Thuja plicata | reverse complement strand
TATATATATATATATATATTATTGAGGTTAGAGAACCACCAATCCCGTCCTCCCTCTTAATGACCTTAATAAGGCCACATAGTGCTCATAATGTGCAATTTTTATTCGAATGTGAATTAATGATTTAGTTTATTGGTAGAAGAATTTATTTTACATTTCTTGATATTGGCAACAATTCAAAAAAGTTATTGTTGGGCTACTTAGCCAAATTTTGTTGATGGTCCTATTTGCCTCAAGGACAAGTCCTTACTTGATTTTAACTAAAGATTTACTTATGTGGCCACTCTTGAATTATATATATATTTTAAATTGATTACTTTTATCTTTGATTTTAAGTTTTTTTTTATTGAGGTTGTTTATTGTTGAAAAGTGGTGGAAAAATATATTTATGATGTGACCACTGTAAACTGTCACACCCAATAAGGGTTCCTGACAAGTTGTATGAGGGAGCAGTTGCACTGGGGAATTTACTTTTATATGGGATTCTTAGAGAAGGTTCCCTTGACACCATCCTATCCTATGTCATCAGTATTATGGACGACCATCCTCTATATCCCTTGTTTGTTTTCTGTTGAGTAAGCATGTACTGAATTATTACCTTAAAATGTGAAGTTATAAATGAACATAATGGGAATTAATCACAAACCATGACAGTAAGAAGTGATGGGAATATTATTTAGCTTGATCAAAATCGGTATGCAATGAAATTGAAAGGCTGAGACTTATCAACATCTAAAGTAATGCTTAAGATACTATCAAATTATTCCCTTTACATTGGAGGGAAAAGTAACCATTATATTCGCTTGCATCCATACTTCAAGAATTAAAAAATTTGAGTAATATTGTTATGAATGATCACATTAAAAATTAAATAATTATAAAAAGGATGTAGGCATAAGATGCCTTAGGCATAGGGGAGATAAATTGATCCATTATATGTTGTTATACATAAATTCGTGAAGTGCCTAAATGGAGAAATATATATCTTTATCTTGAGTTATAGCTCAAGCACTACATTTCATAAGGTTAAGGGAATAAGTATTCACACCTAACATAAGCATGTATGTAGATGAGATTTTAATTTAATTATCTCATCAATAAGATTAAAGTTTCCATATTCTAGTAATGTCCTTAGATGAGGAGTATGTCCCTAGATTGGATGACTTCTAGGAGGAAATGAAAGACGGGGGGGAAGATGTAGGACCCCTCCTTTAACGTATTGAATAAAATCTCAACTTTACAAATATGTCTCTTTTAGAAGAAGATTAGATAGGTTAAAGATTTGAATAGGTGTAGTATGGAAAACAATGGTGTAAGTGTCATTGCCAAATTTAATGAAAATTGTACACGCCTATATCTTTCTCCTATGAGATAAGTTCATGAAAATGCATTTTAATAATGATTGCTAATAAGGGTTTGAGGATTCTTTTATTTCATGTTTGGAATTTGAATTCGTTCCTCTAACTGATGTTTTGTGAGAACCTATTTTTGGGTTGTTAAGATATTCCACATACTTTAGTGATAGACCTTCTAATTGATACTTTATATGTGATGTATTATGGATTTTTACTCTTCATGACTGGGATTGGATTGCCTTGATTATGATGCACTTTACTTACATTATTGTCTACACTTATATTGAGGATACATTAGACCTATCTGACATATATTTTTTATCAGTTGATTTGATGATTTAATATCAGGGTTGATTCATTACTTATGACTTCTATGATGAGGACTTTATGTTGTATTATGATGGGCATTATGAGGGATTGATTTAGATGATCATTATAATGTAATTACATTATAGATTTCAAGGTTAAACTATATTGACATGCGAAATTATATCATGATTTGAGTTTGTGTATACTTTTGTGAGTAATTGTGTTTTTTTGTAGAAATTGAATTGCAAATCGTGTTTTGATTATTGGTAGATTATGAGAACGCAATTGCGAAGGGATAGATGCTTATATGTGTCAATTATTTACATCATTTTTATGTATGGCTTTCTTGGACTACTGATATTTGTATCTAGTTGTGTAGGAAATTTGACCATGGGAATAAATTGGGGAACCAAGGTTAGACCTAATGTGAATCAGTGCAAAACCAAGGTTTCATCTAATAGAGAGACAAAACCTCATTGTAATGTATTTTACTTCATAAATGAATGCTCTTGGGTGTAATTAAATTGTAAATTATTATTTATGTTTGTATTTGTGTAAACACCCAAGTGGATGTGTCATGTGTCTTTGTATGGTGAATTTGTGTGGTGTCACTTGACACTTGTGTAGTGTATATGTGGCAATGACATGTCCACTTAGGGATTGGACGACAACCAATCTAGGAAAGTACCATAGAGGAATCCTCATGTGAACCCCTTGGTTAGGGAGCTTAAGGTATGTTCAAATCACTTGAATTTTGTAGATGAGTTTAAGATGGCTTTTTGAGGGGTTAAAAGGACACCTAAGGTTGAGTTTGGGTCATTTTTAAGGATCCCACTTAGTATACCTATGGGTTAGGGTCATTTTTAACCATAGGACAACTGATAGTTGACTTGAATACCCTTCCAAAAGTTGGATTTTCAAGATGGACGAAAATCAACTTTTGGAAGCATGGTCTTGGATAGAAAACCCTCCATTATGATGCAAATGTTTTGTTCCACTTTTTTAGTGACCTTTCTTCAGACCAATTTTTAGAAACCCGATAAGGGATTTTTGGGAAGACCAACCAATAGGAATATTACCTTCTTCGAAGAGTTTTGTGGGAAGTGTGTAGAGCCCTTTTTAGGGGAGATCCTCCAAGGGTGGGATTTTGAACACCCACTCTCTAACTTTAGAAACTTCCAGATTTAGTGAGATTTTGGAAAAGGGAAGGCTTGGACAAAAGGAATCTCAACTTTAAACTCTTCCCATAAGCTCAAGGATCTAGGTTGGTGGATTGATTTCCCTCTTGTTATTCATATTTGTAATATTCAAATTTGCATAGTATGGTAGTGTTAGCTTGTTTGTGTGTGGTAATGGAGTTCTTATGGTGTTGATCTTGTTGGGTAGTAGTTTATTTTTGATGTGTTGAGAAAATTTGATATGGCAATTCTCAAGGTCCACTCACCCTTGGGAGGGCAAAGTAACCTTGGGGGTGAAGGGATTATTGGACAAATTTGAGTGTAAAGTCTCTCCTCATGGAGGAGAGGGAGAAAACATAGAGTATAGGCTCCATGATGCAATATTGATATATGTATTTGGGGGCCATAAGGGGAGTTCTTGGCTTGTTTCCTTTTGGGATTCATAAGTGACTTTTGTGGCTTTGTGTGGAAGAGGATGCATGTGATTTTGAATCTCTTTGGGGGCATTTGTATTTTCAATAGTTTTGGCATTCTCCTCATTAGTACATGGTCCACCTTCACCCCATGTTTAGGGGCATTGCGAGACCCATTGTAAAACCTTGGGAGGTATTATTTTGTGGTTTTTTTGTTGCATTGAGGTTGCTGGTTTGTATTTGTGTCTCCCATCTCTCCTTGGTTCCCCAAGCTCGGGGGTGGTCTCTTAGAGGCCTAGGTTGGGAGGTGAGCTCCCGTGGTCAAGTTAAAATATATTTTGCAGGTTTTCTTGCGGTTGAAAGGAAGAAAAGAAAGTGTGAAGAAAGTGCTTAAAGTGTGGGCTCTAATGTAAAAATTTCAATTGTGAAAGGCTTGTAGTTTCATTTGAAAAAAATATAAAAAATGGTTAAATGTGTAAATTTTTTGAAAGTTGCGTTTCAAAATAATGTAGTTCATTTGTAGTAAGAAAATTGTAAATGTAGAGCCATGTGTTTTCCAAAAGAAAGTTTGAAAATTTTTGTATTTCTTTAAGTAAAAAAAAATTATAGGTTTTCATTATGATGAGCTATATAAATGTTTAAATGTAAATCTGTGTGTTAGATTTAATTTTCTATTGTTTATACTTGCACCTTATTTATATATACAAATCTGTATATATATGTATATTTATAAATATTTATACATGTTAAATACAAAGGAAGAGTTAACCCACAATTTAAAAATAATAATAAGGAATAAATACATGCAGGACATATATACCTAAATGTATATAAAAATATATATTCGTACTAAGATATATACTAGTTTTCACTTATATACTTATATATATTAATGTTTATCTATATATTTATATATATCAATGTAAATATCTATAGGTGTAAAAAAAGGGAGAAAGAAAACTCCTTTTAGTTTTAACCGTGCTATGTACTTTATTGTCTAATAATAGACTATGGTTTTCATTTTATTTATTTTTAATTTATTAAATGATGAGCTGTTGTGTTTTTTAAAAAATAAAATAAAGGAAAACATATACTATTATAATAAAAGAAAATATTATAAAAATATATATAAATAAATAAAAATAAGAAAATGGAAAAAATGGTAATGGGGAAGGGTCTAAAAGCCCTAACCCCAAATGAGGGAGGTTGCAGTTGTGATTGCAGCTCGGCTGCAACCCGTGGCCCAAGCCACTTGAGAGAGGCTCGACCATAACCCGTGGTTGAAGCCATGGGGGAGCTGGTCGGCCGCTACTAGTGGTCGAAGCCGCTAGGGAGAGGGTTGGTCGCTACCCTTGGCAGAGCCACAGGGTCGTTGGGGCTTGACCACTACCCATGAAAAAAGACATAGGGGGAGGTCATCGCACCATCTCCCGTGAGTTTTTTTTAATCTCTACATTGTACTAAAAAAGTAATAAAAGATATATGTATACCCTCCTCTTCTTTAGGAAGAAAACAAAAAAATAATAAAGTTGAATGAAACCCTGCAAGTAATAACAACATCATAGTAGATTTCCATCTTCTTCAACCTCCAAACAAAAGGGGGAAGCAAAGGAAAAGAGAGGGATTTCTGTCTCAAAACCCTAACCTGAAATTAGGGTTAGGGTGAGAGAGAAGAGTTAGAGAAAAAGAAGAATAGATTTTCAAATGAGAAAGAAAAATCTCATAAGAGAATTGAGAAACCCTAATTAGGGTTCTGAGATAAATAAGAATATAATAAGATATATTTGAATTCCATGGTAGAGGTCAAAGGAGGGAACTTTTCAAACTTCTAAGTCCTTATAATTTTAAAAGAAAAAAGAGGTTTAAGATAATAGTAAAAATGACTGGTATTAAATTTAATGGCAATAAGAGGATAATTATAAGGTTAACAATTATTTGATTTTAATATCACCATAATAGTGGGATGTTAAGTAGTATATTAGGGAAATAATTAAAATTTCACCAATTTTAAAGTATTTATCAAATATTCACTAATATTATTATACTATTGAAAAATTATAATTTATATAATTTATAATCTATAGATCTTTACAACTAAATATATTTATTATTTTATTTTATTTCTAAAGCATCAAGTATTTAAGAAATTATTAAACTATTGCTTAACATACTCTTTATCAAGTTAAACTCTCCTTTACAATGATCTATACCTATTTTCTCAATCCACTTAATCAATCTATGCTTGATATGTTCCTTGCTAAAATTAGTGCTCAACATTTGTTTATAACATTATCAAATAATCCACACTATTTGTTTATTTACCTTCCTAATGGACATAAGTCCGCAAATAGACTTGATTGTGCAATATGTTCCTTGCTAAAATCAGTGCTCAACATTTGTTTATAACATAAACAAATAATCCACACTATTTGTTTATTTACCTTCCCAATGGACATAAGCCCACAAATAGACTTGACTATGGAGTAAAACTTTTTGAGTGAAATCTCTAACATAGACACATAATAATTATCTAGTTTCTAGGATGCACTAATGTATAAGTTATCCGTGTACATCATAATTTATACATGTTTGTACATCCTCAAGATAATTTATACATTTGTACATCCTCAAGACAATATAGCTACTTCTACATAATATGTAGAACAAGTTATCTTATGAAAAAAAAAAGATAAAACTCACATGGACATAAGACCCAAAAAAAAAAAAAGAAGAAGAAGAAGAAGAATAAGACATGACTATGGAGCAGTCTTATTTTTCTATTATATATAAAATGTCCTCTGAACCATCCGAATCTTTGAAATATATTTAGTAAAATTTCTAATTTAGAAACACAGTAGTTATCCCATCCCTAGGATCCATAATATACAAGTTATTCTCATAATCATAACTTATGCATTGGTACATCCTAAAAATTAGATTGCCGCTTGCCACATAAATTATTTAAACTTGTTAACTCCACATGCAAAGCCTACTAGATATTCTCAGCAGAAGACCTAATTTCCTGAACTGGTTCAAGCTGAGGAGACCAACCTTGAGACCATGCAGCAAATGCTCTCCTCTGAATGGGTAGAATGACAGCTCTTTTCAAATTGTGCTTTACATTCTCAATCTCTCCATGCTTCAAACTGTGGCCTGCTTTGGCCAAATTCTCTGTCTTATCATTCTTAGTTAATGATTTCTTGAAACCTTTAATGCCCACATCTTCACTCCTACTGTGTAATTCCATGCCAAATTCTTTACTACGGAGCAACTCATATTGGAAGTTTTGCACAAGGCAAAACTTCTGTCCTTGCAATACCCCACAATTGCTGAGGTATCGCTTCAACAATTCTGAAGCACTTTTGGGCTCACTAAAAGTTTCTTCCTGCTCACTCACATTCTCTTTTGTTGATCCTCTTGAAGTTGGGCAAAAAGATTTAGTGTCATAGCATCTTGGATCTGATGTACAGATATCATCTGAAATCTTTGATGAGATATGTTTAAAGCATTTCTCAGCCATTGCTGCAGATGCTCAGTACAGCAATAATTTAGAACACAATTTATTCCATCTATTCCAAGAGTAATCAAGTTAGCAACAAATATATAAGACAATGCTGGGGAGCATAGAGAGAATAAGCTGAAAATATATTCGACAATAGGACGACAACCTCAATTGAAAGATAGCGATATATTATTGTACGCCTCTGACATTGTTTATAGTTATAACATTGAGGCTCCCAAGGTTGGATTTGTCGTCTTTGTTATCAACACAATATTGTTGGATTGGTCTCTTGTTTCACTCTCAATCCAACTGCAGCGTTTGTTGCGTTTGGCGATCTATTCTTAGTTTTTGTTTTATTTGGTTTAGAATTATGCGACTTGTTTTATTTGGTTTAGAATTATGCGACTAAGTATTTATGATATTTTATAGCATCAATGCTTTAAGATTTGAAAGGGGTTAAAAAACAAACGGGAGGATTAAAGGGTAAACGTAGATATCTCAAAATGGATATTTGCATTTCTAAAATGTTTTGCTTAAATGACTTATTTTTGTTTTCATCAAAATAATTTTTCATAAATTAAAATTATTTAATGTTCTATAAATATTAATATTTACCTTGTAGCTTAATATGTATCAAGTAAGTCGCTATTATTTAGGATTGGTTAATTATATGGTTAAATAATTTATTTAGTTTTTCGCCTGACTCTTGAGATTTGCCGTTGTCTAAGGCACTTATTATTTTTACGAGTCAGTAGAGTGCATTAATAACCATTAGGTTGCAAAAAACATGAGAATGTACTAGCACAATTTTTTGAGGAGAATGATGATACCTTAGCTACCAAAATTAAATGAAATTAATGCTTCTTTCTTAAAGAATGGACATTATTCATTCTAAATTTTTATTCTATTCTTGGGAAGTGACCATAACAGACTTTTAAGGCCCGTTTGTTTCACGGAATTCGGGAATGCTGGAATAGCCAATTTTGGAATTGAACTGAATTCTACAAATTCTGCAATTCTGAAAATGAATTCTAGAATATAGACTCGTCCTGTTTGGTTCACTGGAATTGGAATATGAATAAGAAGATGCAAATTCTATGTTTGGTTCCACAAAACTGGAATTGGAATTGGAATTTTGTGTTTGCATTTTTGTGAATAAGATTAATATTTCAATGTTTTTAAATTTTTTTTCTTTAATTTGTTTAAATTTATGAGAAAAATAATGAATAAACATCACAAATTACGATATTTGCATCCAAGAATAATTATTAGCAAGTATTTTGTTTAGTGAGCATTGCAAAAGCTTTCACCCCAATGTTAGTAACCTTTGTTGTTCATAAAAAATATGTTATATCCGATAAATTAAAATGTTTTCGATAGAAAAATGTGTTTTTAAAAGTAATATCTTTTTAATTCTAATACATTAATTCATTTATTACTGTGCTAAATAAAGTACAAAACTCTTTTAATTTAAGAATGTTAATTTTGTTTTTGCAATTTTTTGAATAAGGTTAATTTTTCATTGTTTTCTAATTTTTTTTAATTAATATAATTTGTTTAATTTTAACATAAAAATTTATAAATCCATAAAAAACACCAAAATAGTCAATGACATTAATTTACATATGTCCAATGTTTCAATACAAAATAATTTAAAGGTCCTTTTTAAACCACATTTACACATCTAGCCCCAACAAACAAGTTCGATTATGATGACAATAAGGCATAAGATAAGGCATCAAGAGGATTTCGTCTTTTGCCATTGATGCAATTACGGCCCTCGCCGCCTTGCACTCTTCTTGTTCATCATGTATAGTTGTCGCCGGGGTGGATGTAGATGGGGCATCATCGACCCACCTGAAGTAATCACAACCATTGTGGCCCTACAATACCAAAGTTACATTTTAGTTCTTGTTATAAAGATTAATTCTTACATTGTTTTGAAACATAACATATATTTCCATTACCAACCTTTTTACGATTTGGGCATACTCAAAATTGACGCCCTGGATTGGTCGTTGCCTTGGAGGTCCTCAACAAGCAGGGGCTAGCACCACATTGACACATTGGCAAATTCATCTATATGAATAATTGACCATTAGTACAACATTAGTATTTAGAATGCATGAATATTAAACAAAGCTCAACTACGGTATTTAGATACCTTTTTATATTGTTTTTCATGATGTGTGTGATAGTGGACTACATTATTTTAATGTGTGTGATAGTGGACTACATTATTTTAATACGTGTGATACTATCATCTTAACACAAAAATGATAATTGTAATCATTATTGTAATCTTAATTCTAACTATAATGCAAAAAATTATTTGTAAACATAATTTTAATCCTAACATAACCCTATTTCTAAACCTAACATTGACTATAATTGCTTGATTATAATTGTTGAATGTATATAAATGGTGTGAAGACAAACATAAATTGAGTTTGTTAGGGATTAGGTTTTAAATTTATACTAAAGTGTACCACATCACATTTTAAGCATATTAAGACATTCCATATAAATGAATTCCAAACAAAATAAAGATAACATGAATATAGATTTCAAAGTCACAAACAAAAATATGTTGATATAATTTTCAATGACAATTTACGCTCCAAATACTCCAATCATAAATAGTAGTAGGCATGGGTGTCTACAAGTCAAAACTACTATTCAATATTATATGCAAATGTCTAAATTTGATTTTGTGGATAATTTTTCACCGTAGACTTTTTGGATCTCACTCCATGATTCAATTTCCAATGAAAGAGAGTTCAAAAAGATGTAAGATGATAGCTCACACAGTACATTCCAAAACATCCATGCCTTAAACCCTTGGAAATGCATCATTCTATCCGTACCAAATTGAATAAAAGATAAGATGATTAGAAGCACAAGGCACGTTCCAATGTAGCATTAATAGGTAATAATTTCACTATCTGGAAATATTGAAATAATACAACTATTAACATACCTATAATTAGATTTCTTTACTTAACAAAACTACTAATAGGAAATAATTTTGATATGTAATTGCATCAAATTAGTATTTTGCTTTGCATGATAAGAAAAAATTCCTTTTGCTTTTTCATAAATTCTTTGAATTTTTCACCCATTAACAAGATTGTAAATCCACTAACCAAAAAAATGTCCAAAATAGGGTTACATATGAACTAATAACTATGGCTGTAATACAAGTAAGGCATTGCCTCAATGAATACTGTAACAAAAGCAGCCATCAAACCCTAATAATTAGATTTCTTGATTGAAGATATAACTATTTGTAGGAAAAAAAAACCATGTAAATTGATAATGGTGGAAAAGATACCACCACCATAATCCTTATTTGGACAATCATCTGACCATCTGCATAAATGGGGACCAAACAGGCAACTTACCAATAGAATTTCAATAGCGTGAACAAATTTTTCTTGTAGTTGCATCAGTCTATACCTGCAATTTGCAGGTAACTGAGCAATCCTTTCTAATTGAGCAATTCTTCAGCTGATTCAACGAGTAACCACTGGTTTTCTAGATGTAGCATCTTCTTGTAAATTTTCTTAAAGAATTGGTTTGTGTTCTTGCTAGATCCAACAGTTCAGAATCCATCAGTATTTCTTACTTAGGCTCATGGGGATCTGCGGTAGAATTATCCATTCTGACTTGAGATCTCATGGTGTTTGCTTATAAAGTTTGGTTATCATAAATATTGTTCAATTTAGAATCTACATCATAAGGCCCCTACGGATTGAAATCGTGCTCTCCTCTATTGTAGTGGGTTATGATTTCACCATATTCTAAGCACTTTTGCTCTTTTGCACTGGGTCTGGAGGAGAACAGTTTGGACATCCCATTTCGTCTATTTAGACTAAGCTCTCTTACAGAGCAGTCTCCCTCTTAAGAGACAATTTCTGCAATCCCTCTTTCCTACAAATGACTCCCACAAAAGTTGAGCTGGAGAAACATAGACCGGTATAGTTGTCACTACATAATGCACGTAACCATTCCAGTAGGAAATTGCCAGCTATATGTTGAAGGGAGTAACAACATCCTTACTAAATATGAATTTTAAATCAGTACAAAAATCAACATTATGTAGAAATGTACAAATCTAGATATGACTTCTAATTAAAGAAGTTACAAAATGATGTAAGATAGCATTTCTAACTCTTTAATGTAATTCCTAACTTTCACTGTCAAGGCCTATCACCTACACACCAAAAAGGGATTTCAGATACAAGGTGGTGAGATCCTAGTTATACTTGGCTCTTTTCGTGAAAACATCTCATATAGCACTGTATACCTTTCATTGATCTTCAACCTCTCATTTCAGATGCCTATATTTCCATAGCTTCAACAAATGAAAGAAGGTAGGCAAGAACAGTTATGAAGAGCAAGCCAAAATTTGCATTTGTAAAAGTTAAAACAATAAACTTGCATAATTAAAAAGTTTTGAACTTGACGTTCAAACCTAGAATCACAAATAAGCTGACCTAAAGTGTCCCTAATAACTCCTAATAACTCAAGAAAGAATACCTCGCCGTCCCCCCCTATTCTACAATACAAAAATTTATGTTTCTGAAATTGTTTAGAAACTTCATCTTAATCCTTTACAACCTCTCCTAGGTTAGTCCTAATGGCCAAAACCATTAGAAGTTTAGTTCCATTATATGCATTGCATCTATAATTTGAACAATAATTTAGATTTTCCATTGTCATTTACAGAGTACTTATTGCCCGAACCCTTTTATGGCAACTACTGCAGATATAACAATGAATCTCAACCAAACAACAGGTAAACTACAATCAAGGACTAACAAAAGAATCCATCCACACAAAAGCTATTAGCCAACAACAACAGACACACATCTAACAGCAAGAAGACATGTAATGTCCCTTTCCAGAATTTTAATGAAATAACAAACTTGAAACACAAACTATATTATTCGTATGAATTTTAATGAAATAACAAACTTGAAAGCAAAATTAAATCATATAAGAGTATGAAATAGTTATCCGTGAAATAATCATATAAAAGTTACTGTACTCCTCCAAACTTCCTTTCGATATATCCGACTCTCTCCTCTTCAATCATTGTACTCCTCCAAACTTCCTTTCGATATATCTGACTCTCTCCTCTTCAGTCATTCTCAGGAACCCTTTGGCTCTTGCAGTCTCAACCATTGTAGCATTAATCTGGACAAAATCCCGATTAATCGGGAATCGAGACCTCACCCGATTTTTTCTCCAAAAGATCGGAGAAAATCGGTCAACAATTTTTTTTGGTGCTGGTCAACGATTTTTCTGAAAAAAATGCATATTAATCGGGAAAAAATCCAATAAATCGTGAAACAAAACTGCGCCAAAAAAAACCCGCCAAAAACCCTAAAATACCTGCGCGACCTTTTTTTTTAAAGGCATGCCCTTCATTCATTTTTTTATAAACGCAAGCAGGGCGGCAGAGAGAAACGATTAATGCTACAATTCACAGGGCAAAGTCGCAGACGATTCACAGGTAGAGGATTCACAAGGCATCATCGGGCGTGTTCCAAGTGTTTTGCTATATTTTTTTGCCATGGACGGTTTTTGCTATTTGCATATATTCATCGTTTTAACTTTTACTACGTTTTGTTATTTTTTGCTATATATTCGTTTTAGTATTTTCTATATTCATAGTATATTCATTTTTACTATCGTTTTTTATGCTATACTCATCGTTTTACTGTATATTCATATTTTTTGCTATTCTATATACTGTGCATATATTGAAATCTATATTATTCAATATACGCACAGTATATAGTTATATTGTATTCATCGTTTGTCCACTATACGCATGGTATATAGTTATATAGTTATACTATATTCATAGGAAATTATGTATATTGAATAGAAAATATATAGAATTTCAATAGTTAAATAGTTTGCAAACGATTTTATTATACTATATTCATAGGAAATTCTGTATATTATTATAAATTTATAACTATATTCTGTATATTCATAGTATGATATTATTATAGGAAATTCTGTATATTATTATAACTATATAATGTATATTATTATAACTATATTCTGTATATTTATAGTATATTCATAGTATCATAGTTATAGTATAGAAAATTCTGTATATTCATAGTATATTATAGTTTTTTGTAAATCCGATTTTTTACCGATTTTTGAAAAAATCCTACCCTTTTGGTTTGCCGATTGTTTCCCAAAACGATTAATGCTACTATGGTTTCAACCATGAAAGTGTCATATGCCTTTAGCATAGTACGTGGAGGTAGATCAAGGATGGATTTAAGAGCCTCATACACATAATCCATTACTTTATCTAAAGCATCTTCTGAATGTGTATGATCCACTTTGATAGTTTGAGCCATATTGAAGTCCTCATGTAGCTTTTTGAGAGTCTCACACATCACATCCATGGAACCGGCCATGCTTTCCTTCTTCCTTTTTGACCTCCTTGATGACGATGTTGGAGTCTCTTTGCCACTTGTAGCAGATTGGTTGGATTGAAAAAACTCATCATTCAAATCAGCAGCAGTCCCCATAAGTGTGGCTATATCATCAACATCATCAAAATCTAAAGGCTCATCCATGGGGTTCCCTTCTTCTGTCT
>MU227232.1:569738-588786 GCA_018584345.1 Thuja plicata | reverse complement strand
GCATTTTTGAATTCTTTTCTCTGCATGTTGGCATAAAGAATGAATTACTAATCATCTTGCATTACAAACTTTCAACACATGATTTTACTTAAGTCAAAATAATTTCAATAGCATGTTACCTTAAGAAGCTCAAGCTCCTCCCATACACTATCCTCTGCATCCATACATTGAGTGGTCTCATTCCATGCAAAACCGCTTGTATTCCTCAAGTCTTTCATTACTCTAAAACCCTGCTTCCAGGTTTTGAGCTTGTTTTTGAAGTTATCTTTTGTCAGGTTCATGTTCAAATCTGCATTGAACTTCCTTTCAATGGTGGTCTATGCTTCTTTTCTGAACCCCCCTTCTCCCTTTCTTCCAAGTTGGACTTGCTCGAGCTTGTTTTTGAAGTTATCTTTTGTCAGGTTCATGTTCAAATCTGCATTGAACTTCCTTTCAATGGCGGTCTATGCTTCTTTTCTGAACCCCCCTTCTCCCTTTCTTCCAAGTTGGACTTGCTCCTGGAGCAAGTCTAGAAGCTTCCGTTCCATGTCTCTTGTCCATAAAACCTTTTGTTTTGAATTGGTTGTCTAGGTTACTTGAATTTTGTCACCCATCCTTATAAGGAATAAACAGTCACAAAGAAAATTATAAGTAAATGCAGGAAATCTATTGATTTAATCTTTCAATGAAATCTACTCTAAGATCAGATAAATTTCATTACTTGTGCCTGTAAATATTTTATGACAAACATTGTACAAATCGTTGGTTGAGATGTGCAAATACATATAAATATCGTAGAGCAAATACATAAATATCTGAGTTAGTCAATGCATACTCATCAATTATAAGTGATCCTATGATAATCAATTACCAGTAATTGAAAGACATATTAAGGCAGCGTTATAAGTAATTAATCAATGATTCATACAAAGGATGTTCGATATCAATATATGACATCGATTATGATTCTGTGTCGAAAATGGTTTAGATTAACTACAACTTTAGAAGACTAAAAGCAGCAACTACTAAATGTAATAAGGTGTCAGTTAAGAATAAGAGAACTGATTGGTTATTGTTATTGAAGGGGTGAGAATAGACAAGGACGTGTCTTTTAGAAGCATGACTTCATTGTTCAAAGTATAAGACAGAAGTCAATTCCTCTCATTCGATCATCATTGGACATTTCATTAATTCAATCCTTATATTGGATCTGCTCAGTAAGAACAAGTGCCATTGGCACTTTGGTTGCAAGTCATATATTGCAGATCAGAGACGGCACATTGGTTGCAAGTCATATATTGCAGATCTTTGCCTTGATAAAGACTTGAAATATGTCCATGTTGGCCTTTGGTTCTGTTTAGCAGTTCTCTACATTTGATGAGAAATTTTCAATTCAACTAGTATCTTAGCACAATCCCCTATAAAGTGAAATCTTAGAAATTATAACAGTTTAGAAAACAAAATAGAATCCCCAATAAAGTGAAATCACAACATGAATTAACACAGAAAATTCTACAATAAACTAATTGGACAAGAATTAACTTCAAGTTCAAACATATCCAAATATGAAAAGCGTGAAGGACACAAAATCAGGATGGCAATTAGAATATGTATGCTGGTATATAATCCCCTATAAAGTGAAATCTTAGAAATTCTAACAGTTTAGAAAACAAAATAGAATCCCCAATCAAGTGAAATCACAACATGAATTAACACAGAAAATTCTACAATAAACTAATTGGACAAGAATTAACTTCAAACATATCCAAATATGAAAAGCGTGAAGGACACAAAATCAGGATGGCAATTAGAATATGTATGCTGGTATATGCCTATGTATTGATAAGATTATTGATATAGCAAAACATCAGAAGAGAAAAACAACCAAAACAACCGTGCAATTAGTTTTAACAACCAAAATAACTACTTCATAGACCTAAACATTCAAATTTCAAACAGGATTTATATAGTAAATCTCATAATAAATATATCAGAATCGGTCATTACATAACAGAGAGCACTTAGATCTTCAACATTTTGGTGAACATTGTCAATTATAAGGAAGGACATCAATTATAAGGAAGGACAACTAAAGTAACAATCCCTATATTTTCTTTATAGCCAAAACAAGGGATCACTACAGTAGTCTAAGATAGAGATCTGTAGTCTTCCCACATCCTTCTAGCTATGTCATCTCGAAACTTCCCCCAATCATCTCTATCACGCTGACTCATCCCATATGTCTCAAGCATTGGTACATCTATCCCGCCACGATCTGCATCCTCTTCCATTTCAACCTCGGATGGAATATGTGTAGTATGCAACATGCTAAAACAATCTTAGTTTGTGTCATGATTTGATAAGATGTCACATGCCTCAGGATAGGAAAACACTGCTTCAAAATCCCGAATGTCCGCTATATTACATTTTTGAGTGAGGAGTGTCGGTGGTTAAACAACTCTTCTAGAGTGTTTATCGGGTTTGCTCATGAAAACTCCTTTAGATGATAACGTGTACACCGATAAGGGGCAAGAAAGCCTGGTACATTTGGATATCCAGCATCGACTAAATAATATTTCCCTACATTAAAAATATATATTGTTATAACGTATGAATATTTGACTATATAATCATTATCTAGTTAGATGTTGACATACCAGGTAGAACTACCAGTGGATCTGCTCTCGAGAGAGCCGAAGCAAGAACATGGCTATCTGCAACAGACCCTTCCCAACTAGCAAGGATAAACTGAAACTTATAATCAAACGAAGTCACTCCCATAACATTTTGCGACAAGTTGCCTTTTCTATCACGATATTTGGCTTGTATGTCCACATCGACAGTGACTGGTATATGAGATCCATCGATTGCTCCAACACAATCCTATACGAAGACAATTTATAATCAAATGAATGTTGTAGTAATCATAGTAAGACTCAAGAAAATAAACATGTACAAATACGAGATATACCTTGAAGTATGGATTGAAATGGTTCTTCCCACTAATTTCTGGAGGAGTGTTTGGACCGGGGGTAACAAAAAATCTGCATGGAGCGCTAAGACAGCCATCAAGACTTTGTGGAAGTATCGGCTTACTGTCTCTCCAGAGTGCCCAAAGTTATGGGCAATCTTGCGATTCCTCAGATTGTGGCCCAGGGTATGTAGGAACATCACTAGTTGTTCTTCTAATGTAATGTGTAGTGTATCCCTAATGCTTTCTTTTTGCCTAAGAATATTGGCTAGTTTAAAGAAGGCTCTTCTACTCATACGGATTTGGTCATGACAATCCGTGTCACTGGAATAGATGATACGCATATAAAAAGGAATTGGATCTCGTTGGCGCCTATGCCTTTCTCCTCTAGTTTCGTCTAAAAATGCAGCTATGGCTATTGCAACGGTGGCTACAATAACTACATACAGACGGCGGAGTCTGGTCTTCCTGAGTATAAGTGCTTCAACAATTTCATCGTGAAATAGATCCATCGATGATTTCGTGAACTGCAAACAACATTAACAAAGATCTATATATCAAAGATCAGCTAGTAGATGCATTGAGGGAAATAGAAACATGCTTTGAAATAATAGTGACTCAAAGGACATGATGCTTATAACAGAGATCATAAGACAGTGCAAATTATATCACCGGGATAGTCAAACCATGTAATATGACAGCTATGCAAGCTAATTTCAAGTCTACTTACCTCCATACTTTTCTTACAGACATTTGTATTGTATACAAAACTGGCATTTATCATTCCACCTTGAAGCTCGGTCCCTAGGAATGGAATTGAAGACCTAAATGTCAGGTTGTTCTTTACTGTATACAACTCAATAAAAGTCAGTCAGACATTCCATGAAGACAGTACAGTGAAGGTTCCTTAACTTTTGTCATGTTACTCTGTCATTATAACAGAGGTTATACTTCCTAGGCTGCTTAGACAGCATATAAGCACCGTTGTTTTTGTTCTACAAGTTGTTGGTTTCAGTTGTAAGGACTATTCTTCATCTATGTCACGTATATTTCAGAGCATATCACACTTCCATGCAGAGAAATTAGCAGCCTGCTGTACATGTGGTTTATGGACAGTCTTTGTATTGTATATTTCTTTCCTACTACTGTACAGTATCTATATTATCAATTGTCATTTCACATTAGAAAATAAGCATTTTCATTCTTCATGTGCCATTCTATTTCAGATTTAAATTGCAAGTTTTCCTATCCATCAACAATAATGTAATTCAGTGCATTGTTCCCTTTCCAGGTAGGCATTTCAGATTTTCATGTTCTTCCTTTCCAAGGGATACCAAAATGGGTTCAATACGGTGTCAAATGAAAACCTATTCTGTAGTGAACTCCTTTAGTCGTGACCAGGAAAAATTAGTTTGGATATGGACAGAAAATAAGCATGTCATGACTACTGCTGTTGAACGAGGCTGGAATACATTTATTTTCTCCTTAGATAGTGAACAACTTGCCATTGAATGGGCCTGTAAGAAATTTTAATCTGATGATCATGATAATGTTTTTTCTTGTTAGGAAAAAAAGAAAAATAGGAATGCAGAGGAGCAAGAATGACTAATTGTAATTTTTCATCTGCAAGCACATAATTATTCAGGAAGATTAAATCTTTACAGGCACAGAAACAAAATTATGTGTCTATAAGATACTAGACATCGATTTTGATTGTGGCTGTTGGCTTTTTCAAGTAAATGTTTAAAAATCAGATGTGGGTTTGTTCAGCAATTGCAAAGATCAATCCCCTGTACATCAATGATGGGTATATATATGACAGTGAAAGAAAACATATTGGTGCATTTGCTGAGGTTTCTTCTCCTAGTCAGCTTCAAGAATTAAATTTCATGATTGGGCAGGCAGAGTATATAGTGCTACATTGTCTTTGATTGGCAGGTGCACATTTTTAATCAGCACTATGTTCTGAGCTGTTGCTTGATCTTGTTTTTACTATATTTGTGAATATTACATGTTGCCACAATAATTATTGTGAAACCTTTCTACAAAATTTCTTTCCATATGATTGACTTTCATTGCAGTCTATGGATAGTGTATATCCATTAATCACACTGCAGTAGCTAGACTGTCCATAAACATCCTACTTACATACGTTGATTATGATCAAATGATGTCCCTAAAATTTTTGTCCATGCCATTAGTGTGCTTTGGTTTAGCATATGATTTAATAACTGCAGGTGGACCAAAGAATAAATTACATATCTCACTATGATAAGTATGTTATGCACATCTAGGTTTTAGGAATACTTTGTCATCATAAAAGAATAAATACAACATAGATGTCTTATTGCAATTGGACACAACCAATATAACATAAACCGATTAACGATGTAACTATCCACAATATGTATCCTATGGCAACATATTCAGGCACAACAATAGTGGGTATGGAATGAACTATAAAAGTCTGATTTAACAAAGGAAATTCCATGAAGAACTTCTTGTCAAAGTTAAAAAGCTTCGGATAAAAGAATGTTCAAAACTAGTCCTGTTTCAGAGGTTAAACTAGCAATCTCTTCTTTTGCATACAAGTTCTGTAAATATTTCTCTTCTGTATCATTCATACAATCACAATTAGCTTCCTCGTGAAAAACCACCTCTTTTGCATTATCTTTTTCTTATTGCTTCTTGTTTTGGGTATTTGAGAGAACTATTTTGGGGAACTTAGCATGTAGATGTGGTTGATATATACCAGTATTTCTTATAGGTACTTATCTATAAATTATGGCACGCCATTAGAAAATCAGCATGTCCGTAGCTTGCAAAACTCACAAATATTCTTTAGCAATAGCTCATCGGATCCTAAAATCCTTATGGAAAGCAGGAATTAATTAAAATCAGCATTATTGACAGGATCACTCAATGGGGTATACAACCTTTTGGCAGTGGGGTGTCCACTTCCTCACAAAGCAGAGTATCTTTGTGCAGATTTGTATATATGATTAATTAGATTGAGCACATTACCCGAGTTGGGCAATCATGGGGTGAACCTGAGATCTGTTATGGCATCAATACGTAAGGATGGAAAGAACTCCAACGAAACTTGCTTCTCTATCAAAATTACAACATTCCAGACTAAAAGTAATCTTGGTAAGAAACTAACTCACAAGAGATCCGGCACTTGAAATGTTTCCCATAAGTTCCATGATTGCAGAAAGAACGTAATTTGCAAATTAATTCCTAGTCTATATGTTGTTGCAGAACATTCTAACCTATTCTTACCATTTCTGCCGTCAAAATAAGAACAGAAAATATACCTAGAGCAATAAAGATAGAACAAGTACTTGCAAATGGCAAGCCTTATGTTTGAAATCCCACGAGAGAATATTATATGGAATAAATAAAACATTACAATGGAATAATAAAACCCAAATTTTTGGGCCCTACTAACATCGTTCAGAAGCTTGTAACATTTTGGCACAACTCTACATAGGGTCCGAATGCTCCTAAAAAATAATCTATTTCAGATAAGATATATTCCCCAATCCTAAGACTAATATCTTTCAGAATGCAATCTGATTACTAGATAAAGGGTAGCACCACAATGAATTGTTCAATCTGTATATACTTCTCCCTAACATGCAGGGCCTTATATAAAGATCATGTATGTATTTTAACAGGGGAAAACGAGGAATACACTATATGTCAATTAGAATCCAAAATATTCAGCGACCAAACAACTATTATCCCCATCACAAGAAACTCACAAAAACCCAATAACAGAAACAGAACCTTGAACACACACTAGTGAGAAATATAGAAATATAGAAACAAGAATATGAGAATCAACTGCATAGGGCCTGCTACAACACAATAATCTATAAGCTTATATGAATCATATAAAAGCACGAAAGAAATATAATAGATCTATTTCACTTGCACTGTAGCATACCTTGAGTAGTGTTATGCAGACTTGTGGAGGAGGAGAAGGGATGTGTTGTGAGGATTAGAGGAATGGGAGGAGCCGGGAAAACTAAAAGCAAGGAAAAAGACGAAAAGAGTAACAACGGTTGATTTGAATGGCAATAGCAGTGAATTCTAGGAAATAAAATGCATCAGAAATAAACCTAAAACAGAAAACAACAAGGAAGGCAACTGGTCTGCGTGGTCCGTATGAAATTTAGCAGAAGAAATTTACCTTGCTTTGGCAACTGGTCTGCATTTTCCCCGAACTGGTCTACATTTTCCCTGTCTTAATACACTGCAATAATCACGCGGACATGTAAGATTTCTGCAAAAATATCGAAACCCTTCTTCTCATGGAGTGGCAGATTGACAAAAAGGAAAGCAAAAAAAATATTCATGGAAGCCCCGATAAATGGGAATTCCTTTTCCTTCCCAAAATAATAATTTCTATTACAATTCCACTTCTCAATTCCAATTCCAGGATCTAAGGGGGAATTGTGGAATGCTTAAAATGGCCCAAAATTAGATTTCGCATAAACCTATTCTAATTTTTTATTTTGGAACCAAACACTAAATTGTACAATTCCCGAATTCGGAAATGCCAATTCGTGGTCAATTCCGCGAAACAAACAGGCATAAGGCATTGACAACAGAAAGAGAATTGCACGAGCATTAAGAAATAGGTTAGGTTTAAAAATTTCTCGCTGTTGTTTCTCAATTTAGAAATAAAAAATTTCTTCAGCTAGTGCAAGTATTTTGAATCATCTCTGATAAGCCTTCACAATGAATTTCCTGTATATATCTTGCAAGGTCATTTGACACCCACTAAAATCATAGGAGACCTTGTGAGTTCCCTTTTGTGTCTGAAATTCAAGTTCCAAGAATTAACAAGGGCTGCAAGGGCAGCCAAGTTCTTGCCAAAGTCAGATAAAAGAATTTTGATTTTGGAGTGGGCAAAAAGTGCCTGGTTCTAGGATTTTAAATATTATTTGTTTTATTTTTATTTTTGTCTTTAATGATGGCCATTCCAGTACTAAGAGACAAGAGGAACCTTCAATCATAAAATTTGATGAGGTGAGGAAGCAATCTGTACTTCATTTTTAAGCCAGAAAGGGACCTGTAATAGCTATGCCAAAGGCTAAATTTTATAAGTGAATTTGGTCCCTCGAATGTCTTCCACAAGATCATCAATCTTGGACATTGGAAAAGTGTTCTTTGTTTATATGGTGCAATTCAGGTTATAGTTGTAGTGTTTGGAAACATTTGTTATCTTTTGAATTCTCAAAAGAATTTACTACTAGGCCACTTTTCAAAAATTGTTGTGCAGCCTGTTGGTGTGCAAAAGGTGCTCAAGATTGTAATTTGTGTGATTTAACCGGGAACTTCTCAATGCATGGATAAAACCAGGAAAACTAACAACATCTGGTTTTATCTAATTCTAAGCCCTCATTGAAAAGCCAATCCTATTTTTTAATCTTTGTTACATATGGATTTCGTTGTTTTTCACATTGACAATGGTGCTCTTCAGGTTATAGTTATAGTGTTCATGGGTCCTCATTGAAAACCCAATTTAGTGTTAAAGACAATGATGCTATTCAGGTTATAGTTATAGTGTTTGTGGGTTGTATTTTTATTTTCTTTTGGTTATCCACACTTGATTTTATTTTGAGTTAGACAATCACTCAACAGATGATTCCGCTAGCCTGGCTTTCATTGGTATGCAAATTTTAGAGTTCTTGCATCAATTTATAATCACATTTGAAGTTGAAATATTGGTAATTTTCATGAGCTATTTTCTCCGACTAGCTAACGTTGAAAAATTATTTAAAAACTAGTTGTTGAAGCAGTGTATATGGATTGTATTGTGGAAAAATTCTCACATGCCTTGCAATGTTGATCTAATCATAAACCCTAGTTAGCTGGCATATCGATCAACAGAACCAAAAATATCATCAAAAATTAAAAAAAATATAATTACTAAAAACTTATCCTTCTGATGTATATAACGCAGATTCAAAAGAGGTCAGAAACAAGATAATCACCCCATTCTTGCACAGACTGCTTAAGGGTGGATGGATACAAGTGATCTTCTTCATATTTAATATTATTGTCAACAAACTGCAAGATGTCTGACGATTCTTTTACCAGTTGATACCTTTCTCCCTCGCTGACTACAAGTTTGGGACAGCTGGTTCCCTGTCCCAATCCTCTGAAAATAGGTTGTGAAAAGAATATCGAATCAGTTTACTCTCTAATGAAAGCCACGTCTTTATAAAAATGAGAAATGATTACTACAGATATAGTAAAACTGTAAAAGTATTTTAGAGCAAAGAATCCCAATTTTCCCAATAGGGTCTTTATTCTTTGGAATTAAAACAATATATTGTGTGCATGAGTAAACTCAATACATGAACTTGGAAATTGTGAGCGCCATTTAAGGAATTCCACAACTGGCAACTAGACTGACCCTACTTCTGTACAGGTTATACTGTGAGGATGGAAGAACACATGCAAACCTTGTGTACAACACATGAAATACAGGAACAAGTTTTGTCTCGATACAGAAAATTCTAGCACGGTCCAATACCCATCTTGCCTGTCCAGCAATTATTTCTCACTTTACAATTCAAAAACAGAGCTGTAATTTGAATGCCAAAAAACCCAATTTCAACGTTTGTCCGAATCATTTGTTTCAAAATTCCCGTAGCCCATGATGTAATTGATGGTTTTCATTGTACTGAGAAAATGGAAAGCCCTTTTCATGTTTGAGAGCTTTGTGATGAAGGCTAAGAGACCATTAGACTGTGAAATACCAGAAACAGAAGAAATTCAGAGCAGTGGAAACAAAATTGGGGCTAAGAGCTGAACAGGGGAGGCCCAGCTGGACACTTAGTCTAAAGACAAGATAAAAATGGCCGAGAGGAGATTCTACTAAGATTATTAATTCTATGCACCTTCAATTTCAAGACGAGAAAAACAGATGTAGTTGACAAGAGAAAATACCAGAACCAGAAGAAATGCAGAGCGGTGGAAACAAAATTGGGGTTAAGAGCTAAACAGGGGAGGCCCGGGTGGTTATAATATAAGATATAAAACAATTCTGTTTGAGGCAAAGAATTTAGAAGTCTGTATTTTACAATTTGCTTCAATTCAAATACACAATGAACAAAAATCGAGTTCTTAGCAGATCATCTTTTGTTCTTATTTTGAGATGTTGAGATTAAGGGTTCAAATTCAATCCCAAAGTTATTAAATCAAGCACCCACTTTAAAAAGTACGATGAAATGCTGAAAGACTAGCTGTTAGATGAACAAGTACAAGACCACTTGCCAGCCTATGTGACAGACTAACGTAATCTAGAGGAATTAAACATTCAGGAAGCATTGTTCCCAAATGGCCAACAAAGAAACCAAAAACAAGAGAAAATACGAGAACCAGAAGAAATGCAGAGTAGTGGAAACAAAATTGGGGCTAAGAGCTCAACAGGGGAGGCCGGGGTAGTTATAATATAAGATATAAAACAATTCTGTTTGAGGCAAAAAAATTTAGAAGTCTGTATTTTAGAATTTTCTTCAATTCAAATACACAATGAACAAAAATCGAGTTCTTAGTAGATCATCTTCTGTTCTTATTTTGAGATCCTAAGATTAAGGGTTCAAATTCAATCCCAAAAGTTATTGAATCAAGCACCCACTTTAAAAAGTACTATGAAATGCAAAAGACTAGCTGTTGTATGAACAGGTACAAGACCACTTGCCAGCCAATGTGACAGACTAACGTAATCTAGAGGAATTAGACATTCAGGAAGCGCTGTTCCCAAGCCAACTGGCCAACAAAGAAACCAAAACAATTGACCAGTTTACTTTTATACATTATATGGTTACCAATTTCATTGACCAAGTTTAACTTGTAACATTTGTAATAAGTCAAATCATGAGGAGATTAGGATGATTGTTAATATTAAACATAGGCAAAATCACTTTTGTCAAATCTAAATGAAGAAATTAGTATGATTTATGATCTTAACAGATTAGCAATAGGCAAAATCACTAAGGCAAGAAGTCATGAGTGCATAGTCATGAATTATTGAATGAATGAAGAAATTTGGATGAATTTACCTGTAAGATGCTACCCCTATTGTTTATTTCACTGAAAATTTCAACACTTTCTTCTCAGAGACATTTTATCAAACAGTTTGCATACTTCTGATCTGAATAAGATTTTCATTTTATTTATAAATTGTGTCTGTGTTCTCGAATTTCCATTAGTTCATTGCATAAAATTATTGCACAAAGAGCTTATCAAAACAAAATGCTCAGTCTACAATACATGCATAATGTAGAAACACAGACAAGGCACGTGGACTGTTACCCCAAATCCATGTCATACAGTCTGCCAACTACTATCCACCTGTAAAATAGCATGCAAAACAAATCATTTCGTAGATGGCAACTGTTCCTCTTGACCTGCAAGTTGCAGCTACAGTCCTCCCGAGACGTGCGTTCACTTGTCTGGAAATTTGTAATTTTTCCCTTACACTGTGGCAGCAGCCTGTTCTGTTCAATAATATTACAGAAAAAATGTTTTAATAAAGTTTAGACATAACTATCATGCACTTTTTCTTGATTTAAGGCAGGTGTTAAAGCATACATAACAAAAACCCTCAATTATGATTGGCTGGTAGATTAATCAAGGTCTAAAATCTGTTGCCTCGGCTATAGTTCCCTGGCAGGAACTAAAAATACCACCCATAATTTAATACAGCCTAGATAATGTGAGGGATAGAGAAATGGGTGATGCAAGCCTCCAAGAAATCCTTAGAAGAATGTACCAACAGGCTATTTCTCCTAATAGTAGGAAGATTTTTTATAGCAGGCTTGTCAATGTTGGAGGCCTCTAACATATTGTTCCATGCCAGCAATTGGTCATTTCCTGTGCTAATAATTACCACCTGTACTCACAAGATATTCGAGCCTTTGATGGCTCTATGATTGCAAGAATTGATTCTGAAGTTCTCGCCCAAGTATTAAATTTAACTGATTGAGAATAGTTTGTAGATGCATTCACCAATTAAGGATGGAATTATTTCAGTGACAAGAAACATTGGTGCCTGAACCGTATTGGTAAGAGATAGCTAAAAACAGAAAAGGAAGGAAAGTATAGACTACTTTCTCACCTTAAGAGGAATACTTCACTCCATAACATTGTGGGTAGTGTCGAGTCTGATAAATTTAATTTTTGGATGTGCTAGTTTATACTAATTATTTGCAGTGAGAACTAGCACATTGAATGGGCAAAGCTAATGAGTGAGCATTTACATGATCAATTAGCTACTTACAAACAAAGGGTGTCATTCCATTTGTGTTCTTTTTCCATTCACAATCTTGCTAGTAGAGAGTTTTAAAGGGTGTCATTTCATTTGTGTTCTTTCTTGATTCACATTCTTGCTATTAGAGAGGTTGTCTGGAGTGGCGTAAAAACTGTAGGGTCATTCATAGTAGATACATTTGTGTTTGAGTATTTTTCACATTTGCAAAAAGAAGAGGGAATGAAGAACTTCCTCGGCATCAACATCTTCTTATGGGTCATGATTAAATGGATCGAATGGTCATGAGAAAAGAAATTCTTCAAAAGTTGCAACCCTAGTAACACAATATGGAAATATTATATCCACTTTGACATGTTTTCCTCTCTAAGAATCGGGGGTTATGAGAATGTCCCATTGAAATTGTCAAGGCATGTCTCTAATTATCTTTATTTATTTATTATGGAGGTCTGCTAATAAATGGTGAAAGTAATGTTAAATATGTTAACATGAAAAAGAAAGGATATTATTTTCGTATTTCCCTTGCTGAATTCTCAAGTAAAAATAATGAGGCCATGAAAAGTGTAGAAAATAATTTTGGTGAAATTCAATTTCCAATCCTTATCATTGAGGCCACACTTTGATAGTAAGAACTATGCCAAAACAAATTTCCATGGAGGAAGCCTATATAAACATCTACCACAATTATAAGCTTATGAGAGGATTGTGCAAATGAAAGAGAGATTCATAAAAAAAGATTGGATGGAGTTGATGGTAGACTAGCATAGGACTTTTCATCTATCATTGCCAATTTCTAAGGATAGAGTACATGACGGCTTCGATGGGGTTGATAAAACATATTAGAATGTTGATCTTCATCCTCTACCCCAATTCTAATGGTCTGATAATGAGGTTACATATATTAAGGAAAGGACCTCTTGTATTTTGGAAAGAACAAGAAAATCAAATAAAAAGAAACTGAAAGAACATATGGGTTCTTCCTCATTCAAGGAGACTCCTCACAAGGAACAAAATACATCCCAAAGCCTTAACATCTCAAGGGCACCAATTGGCATAGACTATATTGTTCAAAGAGTCAATTTGCAATTTGGATGAGATGGAGATCAACCCAAAGATAAAAGGAAGTTAAAGGCCTTGTGTGCAAAAGATGTAACATTACCATCAAAAGAAAAAATAGATAAGGCCAATATTTCATTTCTATTGGAAAAAGTGTCAAATCTTGTTATTATTGCTCTAAACAGTTGTCTGCTTATATTTAACCAAATTTGTGAGGATAATATTTGCAATTCTCTTTTCAATAATCCTACTTTTTCTATACTTAGTGGATTTGTACCATCTAATTCTACCCATGTTACTACTAGTTCCTTTTTTATCACCTCTCCCCTATGGTAAGTCATAGAAAAAAAAGAAAAGATACACCCCATGATAGATATAGAGATTAATATAGTAGCCATGTTATTATAGGATACACCTAAGCCTAGAAATGCTAAGAGAAAATCGAGGATGGTTCTTGACCTCGCTACAAGTCATTGAATGTTGGAGATTGTAGATCTAATCGGTGATAAATATGAACATGAAATCACAAATGAAGATTTAAATTTGAGTACCCCAAGTTTTTTGTGTGCATGATATCAAAGAGGGTGAAAGATAAAGAACAAAATAATGCAAAGTTACAAAAGAAAGTAAGTGCTTTAATTTGTTTCATTCAACCCATCCTGCAAGAAAATGATCAACCTATTGCAGAAGCTCCTAGCATCCCCATAGAATGCCTACACTTTGATAAGCTTAAATAGATCAAAAGATGTCAATCCATCAAAAAATAAGTTGATAAAGGTGCCAGTAAGAAGTTGAGTCCACTTCTTGGTCAAAAATTGAAACTTTTTTTCCTATTTTTTCATATTCATCCTGTTTGACCTAAAATTTTTGAAGCACTTAGAGATCGAATCTTAAAAAATTAAGTAATAGAAGTTATATTACTCAAAGTCTACTTTTCAAATATGTAATTTATTTTAATATCAAGATGATTAAATTTTATTTTCAATAGGCATTACTAAAAAACACATTTTAAAAGTCCATGTTTCGGGACCATACTATGTATGTGTATGACAAGAAAAATTTGACCTTTAAAAGAAACTATTTCTCTGAATTCTTTTGGGGAATGGTATGTAACACAGTTAAGATTGATGACAATATTTTTTTGTACATTTTATTGAATTTTTTTTTTTCTTTTTAATTTTTTATTGGGCATAATTTTTGTTTTTAAAACCTCTCGTGTACGACAAACATAATTTGACCAAAACATATCATTTTTTAATATTTTTTTATAATTGTGTAGAATTTTCTCTAGTTTGATGTCATATAATTTGTTCTGCAAAGAAATTTAAAATAAAAAAGTAATTAAAATAACAAGAAAGTCTTTTATCTCTAGTTTGTAGACTTGTTTCAGTAGAAATTTAATGAAAAAAAAAGCTTAATCAAATTTAAAAATGAATTATGTATTTGGAATTGTGTGTGTGAAATGTGGTCTAAGCTAACTACACAAACACTTCAATAAGTCATTATTCGATTGATTAAAACAAAGCAATCTACTGAAACACAAACCAACCAAGGCGACTCACTGCCTTCTAGTAAATAGGAGTATGAAATTGCTCTCAGATCATTTCAATTTCAGTAACTTTAAATTCTATCTAAATGAAGGATTTAAACTAATATGCAATGCAAGTTTATCCAATATCAAGCTAAGATTAATCTATTTTAACCAAATGAAATTAAAGTTCCTAATATTTGATTATGCAAAATGTAAATAAGCTAAAATGACAATGATGAGCAATAAGCAAATAACAATAATCAATTCGACAATATTACTCTAATTCTCAATTCTTTCTTTTCGAAGAATGAAGGCCAAATTATATAGAAAATCTTCTCAAAATGAATGGACAAGATTGAACAATAATTAGCGACTGAGATTAATCCCAGACTAGCACAATTCATGTGCAACTGATTTGATTGGTCAAGAAAATCAGTTAACTCAAAAGATTGATCAGTTATTTTAGAAACTATTTGATTTGATTTGAAAGTTGCTAAATCAAGTAGAAGTGGTTGAGCAGTTAACTAATTTGTTTCCAAAATGATAATCAGTTAGCTTTGTGATGACATAAGAAAGCAAGCTTTGTGATGACATAAGAAAGCACTTTTGAATTAATTAAATGATTTAATTCATTTTCCTCCAAACTGTGATGACATAATTAGTTTTAACTCCTTTTTATGATTAATTGATAATTCTTATTTATTTAATCATTCTAAGACATTAATTAAATAATATTATAAAGTTGATTTAATTATCAACAACATTAGAATTTAGTAATTAATTAAACATGGCCAAGTGTGATGATGGTTGAAAGGGGCCTAGGGTTTAGGTCAAATTAGATCAATTAAGACTTAGGTGATCAAGAATAGGGTTTTCTTGATGAACAATCAAGATTATTAGGGGCTTAGGGTTTTGTAGACCATTTTTAGGTGATTACATTTGCCCCTCTTTGAATTGATGTGTGATCAAAGCATTGATTAAAAGAACAGTTAGCGTTGAGACCAATAATAGTTTGATGTGAAGCGATGAAACTACTCTCAAGTTGATTAATTTAAAGATATCGATTCCAAACTTGATTGGACTAGAACCGATTAAGACAGAGCAGAATGCTCAATTTGATTTAAAGCGATAAAACTGAACATTTGTTAGAAACTCTTAAACCTTTGGATTGGTTTGAACGAATAACCAGTTTGATGTGAAGTGTTGAAACTGATTACCATTAAGAGACCGATTAACAAAATTGACTTGATTTGAAGCGATGAAGCCAATTTGATCAATGTGTCTAGTTTCATGAACTAATGACTCATATAAGACCGATTTGTCTGGTTTCGAGTGTATCCATCTTTATATAAGATAATTGATTGAGTTTCCCTTGATTAAAGATAATCTCAACTTGATATGATGTGATGAAGCTAAGATGCCCCTAGCGATGGGATCTTGTTTGATTTGATTGTTGGATTGCTTGATTAAAGATTCACATATTTCTCAATGTTTGATGATGTGATCACTGAATTGTTGATGTCATGATCATGCCCCCTCAGGAGCAAAAACAAAATATGGATAGGTGTCCCAGTGATTGGAAGTAACTCAATTTGATAAAAAGATGACTGATCTAACTTGATGAGGTTGCAAGTGGTTAGGACCCATTATGCACTTGTTTGAGGTCCTATTGACCAAGTTTGACCAAAATTTGGCAAGGTTTGACCAAGTTTGACCAAAAATTGGTGTGCTAATTACTTTGAGAGGAAAATCCCATTAGTTTGAAATTTAAAAGATTGATTGTGCCATCAGTAAACTATGGTGGACTCAAAAAGTCAAACTACAATTTTGACAGTTATAATGATCTCAAATTTCAATTTCGATCCTGAAAATGGAATCAAGATGATCAAATTAGCTAGGGGTGTCTTTTTCACGTCAATCAAAGCAAGTTAAAAATTAGGTCAACAACCTATATAAGGGCCAAAAGGGTCATTTCATTCCATTTTCAACCTTGAATTGTGAGAAATTTGAAAAAACTCTAAGAGTCAAAATGGTGGTTCCCATTCAAGATCATCGATTCAAGCACCAACGAGTGCATAATAGGCCAAGAAACTATAGAGCAATAGTAAGTGCCCGAAAAACCATCCTTTTGAGTACATTTTTGTGCATTTTAATTAAACTTTTCAATGTTTTTGCACATTTTTAGTAGGTCATTCGTGGTTTCTCGGACAAGTCGTAGTTAAGTCTCGTGAGAGAAACTGCTTCCAAATCTTTTCTTGTATAAAGCCATTAGTATCCTCATATTAGGTTTACCCTTCAATTGTACAAGCACCTTCATATCAACCCCTTTCTTTATATTGTTTGCCTTACATTCTCGTATCGACTCCTTTACTTGTACTGGCCTGTAGGAATACTCGTACGAGCCTATACACCAATGCTTACTTGTATGGAAAACAATGGTCAATTTTGAAGGCTAAAATATCCAAATTTTGTTTTTTTCCATTGTTGATTTTGTATCGTTAACATGTTTTATAGCATATGTATGTTGCATTTAGTCATTTTGATCAATGTACTGATGATCTTTTGTTCATTTTCAGTAGGAGAAATTGTCGGATATATACAGTTCTAGATCACATATCTGTACACCATGAGATTAGTACAGAGATTGGCTTATGATGAGAGAGCCGCTATCACATAGTGTGGGTTTGGCTAGCTCTTATCCATCCCAGAGATTTGCGTGAATCACGGGTTATTGACAACACTTGTAGAGAGGTTCCACAATGAGCATAATACCTTCCATTTTCTTATTGGTGAGATGATAGTTACTCCTAAGGATGTGTAACGCATCCTTCGTATTCCATTTGGTGGTCCTTGTGTTCAGTATGAGACTACACAATGCCTAGGTATGCTAGTTGTTCATCAGATCTTTTAAGATGATGATATTTTGGAGCGATGGGTGTCATTGGACACCATGATGAGCCGGTATGAAGATCAGTTCCCTCTTGCTTGTGTCATGGTTAGTTTCATAGGTTGTTTTATTATGCTAGACAGGGGACAACACAGTTTCTAGTGTGGATGGGGTAGGATCTTGGAGGCATTACTAGATAGGACAAAAAATCTAGGATGTGGATCATGCTTACTAGCTCATATGTACCATGAGATACATGAGATCGTCTATCGCGAGGCCAAGAGCCTCGCAGTAGGAGTATTGGTCCTTCAGATCTAGGCATGGGAGCATCTTCCTATTCGCAGGCTTGTGGTTGATGATGCCCAAAAAAATTGACATCCATATATATAGATATGTAGGATATATCACATAGCCCCACTTGGGTAAGAAAGGGTACTAGAGGAAACGACTAGATGGTCCCATAGTTGTCACATTGATACTGTACAAAAGTACAGAGGCATGGGGGATTGGCGAGCACATAACTGAGACATGTTTATCACCCACCCCTTGATTGGTCGCACCTCGGCCATAATGGAGAAATTTGTGGTATCACGGGAACATAGGCATTATGGTAGGCCATAGGCAGTATCTTCTAAGTTCACAACATATGCCTATTTTTATGATAAGGTTTGTTCTAGGTGGGGCCCTCGATTGGTATATGCTACAGTTGTGCATGATTTACATGGTTTACGTCATGCCACATGGGATTGTATCATCTTAAAATGGAAGCACTTCCATGTTAAGAACGGTTATCCCTCCTTAGGGGGTGTTTTGGGTAATCATCATATTGTCCTCTCATTTTTGCACCCTCTCCAACTTCTGTGCCTATTTAGGACCCTGATTGGGCCTCTCTGGACATTGTTTATCCCACCTGGCACATTTTCCAGGGGTTATGACTCCCTGGGTCAAGGTCAAACTTGACCTTGACCTAGGTCAAGTTCGACCTCAACTTCGACCCAGGTCCCCCTTTTCAATTGGAAATTTGGTCAGTTGTCAGGGGACATTTAAAAGTTCATTTTCCCGCTTCCGGGTCGACTGTTTTGGGTTCCAAAGTGACGAATCTTAAATTATATTTAATATAGGTCCTCTTATAGGGGTATAGGTCTAATTGGAATTTAATTCTCCTATGTAGGCCTCTCTAGAATATTGTGCCCTAGACTTGTATGTAAGGAAGTCTTTTCCTCTCATTTTCTCTAAGTAAGAAGCACTAAGACACAAGGAGATAAAAGAAATCATATGATCGAATCTAAGAAGCAAGAATCCATTCAAGCATCCATTATTCTACATGTCCTC
>MU227232.1:540325-568511 GCA_018584345.1 Thuja plicata | reverse complement strand
GAGGTGAGGGAGGTACTCTAGGTTCTATGGGGGTTGATGTAGTTTTTGGTGGGCTAGATGCCCCAAATTTTGATGGAACCACATGACAGTTGTGACAACGGAGAGAGGAGAAGGGTGAGCAGGAAGCGGGAGGAGAGGGTGAAGTAGAGGCCCAAAGATAGAGGACACCCTAGGATGTTATCAGCATGCTGAGAGAGTGAGTCTGAGGTTTACAAATTGAGGTAGTTGTGGGTCAAGCTAGGATGTCAGAGCGAGATCAACGGATAGCCAATCTTATTGTTGATTATGACCAGAGGATCATCATCTTGACCACCGAGCGTGACCAGATTCAGCGTGTGGCCACATCATTTGAACATGACATCCTATTATGTTGCAACCTATAGCGTTGATGTTCTATTAGATAGGAAGGTTGTCCTCTTTTCACAGTATATGGTTTGATCTGAGGGTGCTCGTATGTCACAGGCTGATGAGATCATTCCTCTGCCACCTCCACCACCACATGTTCTTGCTGATGCAGAGGATATGGCCAAGAGCTAGCTCCTGACGTTTTGATAATTTGGATATTTCTAGATTTTGTACCCATTTTTGGCCTTGTATATGATGACTTGCTCTAATGACAGTTGTACATTTTGAGATCATTGTACCACTGATAGTTGAAAGTTTATGATATACGAGACATATGATTATGATTTCATCGTACTTGTGTGTATTGATACTTATGAGATGTGTTATTTCCTTATGATCCACTATATGGATGCATTGTATTTTATGGTCTTGTATGCTTATGATGCTCATGGATGACTAGGTAGATGCATGTATAAATTTTTTTGATCTCTATTCTAAATATAGATGAATATGATGCTACTTATGATGATGCAATGTATTTGTGATATTTTTTATTTATTTCCTGATGCATATATATGGATGTATCTAATTATGAAATGAATATGCATTATTTCTATATGATGTGAAATGGATATGAAATGCAAATGAATATGCAATGTTTCTAACATCTCTATAGGAAATTGTTTTTGTCAATACATAGGTACTCAATCATGTCTCCAATGACACCCAGTTGACTGCTTTATGAGAGACAAGATGATCGTTCTGAAATCATGCATTACCATTTATTGAAGAGAGAATCGTTGCAATGTTGTCATGCTATTAAACTATAATACAAGAACTAACATGAATGAAACCTAGGACTTGGTCCCTAGATTTTGATTTGAAAATTTTCATCATTGAGCGTTTGGGACATCAGAGTTGATACAACCCTTATTGGTGCCACTGCGACCATAAGGATATGAATATGACTTTCATCAGATAAAATATGGGAAACCAACATAAGGATTGATGCATAAAAGCCAAGATGAGATGAACATTATTTCCAGTTGATATTGCCAGGGTATACCAGTATCGAAGCATACCAAGCCAAGATAACCATGAGTGTGATCTTGCGTAAACAAATAGATTAATAATAGTCAAGGAGATAGTTCCAAGCTCACCTTAGTGTGCAAGTAAATGAAGCTGAGGTATGTGAGGATTTTCCACCTTAATGCAGAGGCTCTTATCACAAACACCCAATTTATTTTATGTTGCAGGATCATTGGGACCACACCAACAAGCAACAATCAAATAAAATATTAGCAAAAAACATTGATAACAGACAACATCCAAGAAAATGTTCAGCATATCTTCAACAAGTTTTGTGAACATTATATGTTCATCTATGTAGGGTGTTGAGAAAAACCATCATTCTTGTGAGTGCATAGTGCTTGATTGTTATTAAGACAATGTTCAAGGTTCATGATATGTTATCCGATGTGTGTTGAGAAACACATATGTGTCCAAAAAAGTAGTGTTAAGAAACACCATTATGTCAGTGGAAAACTGTCCTTCAGGAATGACTAAGATACTAACTGTGGTTTTCTTCACAAGATTGATCAAATTGGAAAGATTTCCCCTAGTGACAAGCGATATCGTAGGAGTGAGATGAAAACAAAATCCAATCCATGATGACATGATTTGAATTAGACTACTAGGACAAAGCCGATTCGATTGGCCCCATACCATGACCCTGATCAATTTCAAGCCACGGGGGTTCTCAGAAGAACCAAAGTGTCATGAAAGTGACTGAAAGTTGTGTACAAACTGAAGAAAATAGTAGGAGAGAATGAGGAATACTAAGAATAGCATTGATAAATGGAGCGCTTGAGTACAAGAGGCGTCTATTTACTAGGTTTTCACCTACTTGGCAGATATTTTATTTTTTCTACCCAGGCATTTACCAGGTTTTCACCGAGGCACTTTTTTCTTTCTTTTTTAATTTTTTTGTATTTTTTTCTTTATTTTTTAATTTTTTTAATTTTTTGTTGATTCATGAAGGTGCCTATTACTAGGTTTTCACTAGGATGATCATTTTTTTAGGACTTTTCTAATTTTTAGCTTTTATTAGATCATTTTTTTCATGATTTTTTTTTATTTTTGGCTTTTATCAGGAGATATCAGTACAGGTGGAGTTGCTAAATATTCTTTGATATGGTTAAATTTCTTGTCACATGATTTATCCCATTAATATGTCACTCCTTTGTGTAAGGTCGTTGTGAATGGTTGTGCCTTGTCAGCTAGTTGGGAGATGAACCTTCTGATTGGTTGAATCCTCCCTTGGAGTGCTCTCATTTGGCTAATGTTCTTGGGTAGTTTCATTTCCCTTATCACTTGTACCTTTTCTAGATCTACCTCAATCCCTTTTGCAAATACAATGTACCCTAACAATTTACCAACTATCATGCCAAATGCACATTTATCCAGGTTCAACCTTAGTCTGAAATGCTCCATTCTGTCTAGAATCTTGTCCAGATCTTGTAGATGTGTGGATCTTTTCATGGCCTTCACAAGAGTATCATCCACATAGTCTTCCATGTTTTTTTGCATCATATCATGGAAGATCGTCATTACAGCCCTCTGGTACATAGCACCTATGTTTTTTAAACCAAATGGCATGACATTCTAATATAAGATACCTCATTCACATGTGAATGTTGTTTTCTCTTGATCCTTAGGGGAGATTTTGATCTGGTTGTACTTGGAGAAACCATCCATTAAGGATTTTATCTCGCATTTGGTTAAAATATAAAAAATATGTCGATATTGGGAAAAGGAAAGTCATCTTTGCGACATGCCCTATTGAGATCTCTAAAATCAGTGCATACTCTGATGATAAACTTATTTGGTTTTGATATAGTTACAATATTCGAGATCCATTCTGCATAGTCAATTGCTCTAATGAATCCAACTTTAAGAAAATTTTCCAACTCAATTTTTATTAGTAGAAGAACATGAGGGTGCATCTTTTTGAGCTTTTGTCTATCTAGTTTAACTCCACTTGCAATGGAGAGATAGTGCGTTATGAGATCTAGATCCAATCCTAGCATATCCGAGTAAGTCCATGCGAAGTTGATCTTTTTTTCTTTAAAGAATTGAGTGAATTATTCCAACTCCTCTATTAATAATTATTGTGCCAAATGGATTATATGTGGATGCTCTTCAACTCCAATATTCACAGGTTGTGTTGGTTCTATCAACACTGATGATCACTCCTGGAAGTGAATAGGAAAGATATCAATTACCCCATCTTTCAGTACCTCATAGAGGTTTTCAGTGATGGATGCATCTTTTATTCTTACTATTTTCTATTTTGAAACCGCCACAATCTGGTTTTCACCTTCAGAACGTTTGTTTCTTTCCATTTTTATTTTATGACTGATGTACTTGATATCTTATTCAGTCATGTTCACGCCCAATTCACTTGTGGAAGAGGTGACTGGTTCAACAACATTAAGATAGAAGGCTAGTGCATACTCATTAGGGAATTTAGGCATTTTCATGGGTTGTTCTTGCAAAGCCCAATCAATGAGTTCAGGATGCATGAGTAGCAAGGATTCAATAGGTTCTAGGGTGTTCACGATATGTTCATCATAGAATTGGACCGTTAAGTAGAGTCCTAGATTAGTACCCTATATCTAGACATGTTCAAATCAGTGAGATCCCTAATGACATCATCGAAGCCCATGTCATGGATTTAAGGATCTAACTCATTAGACCTAATCCTTGATCTTTCAATTACCTCAACTTTGGTTACATATTGTTTCACTATGTCGACCTCTTTACCTAGAGTTTCTTTAGATAGACTATCAAATTCATACTCATGAGAGTCTATTTTGTCTTGGGCCACCATATCTAAGACATGAGTAAAGTCTACCCATTGAACCCAATTAGGATGAGTCCTTCCCACAAATTTTTCTATGGTTATGGTCTCTTCCTCTATATCATGACTTTACTAAGAGGTTGAAACCTCTGCTTGATCAGGAACCATTTGGTGTTCCTATAGAATTTGTTGTTTAGTAGCGTTGATCTGGGGAATTTTTTCTTCATCCCCATTAAGAAGAGACAGGGCACATTGAGGAACATGATAAGGATATTCGTCTTCCTCATCAGAGTCATCCTATTTACAAGGGGTGTGTCATTCTTTCTCCTTTCTTTAACTGATAAGAAGCCTAAGACAATTGTATCTTTAGAACTTCTGTACTTGATTTCTATGGGTTCTATGAGACTATTTTTATTACATCCTATAGGAAATTTTCGTAGATAACCCATACGTCGAACCAAATCATATCCCTTTCCATATTTCTCAGGAGAGATTCTCACAATGTTTTACATCATTATCTTCAGGTTCTCTATACAACCATTCCAAGATAACTTTCTCCTCATTTTCATCTTCAAGTGGTACAGTGGCTTGAATAAAGATACCATCATAGATTATGTTGGCTAGTGTAGTTGATGGTTTCATCTCTTCTGAAGGTGTCCCATAAGATCTGGGTGATGTGGGAATAGATGTTAGTGAATAAACAAGTTATTGCAATATGTATAAAATTGTTTCATGTAAAACATCGAGCATTCCCTTTGTTAGGATTATTATTGATCTTGCATTCTCTTGATTTATGACCATAGTTATTTCATTTAAAGAATTGACTAGAAAAAGATGTAGCATTTACTCTATTTCTGCATTGTGCAACCCTATGACCAAATATATTGTAAACATAACATCTACAATTGAAATCTTGAGCATTAGGTTTTCTTACAAGGGAATTCTTAAGAGTTCCATTTTGATTTCTTGGTAAGATATTTCTTTGACAAGATCCAAAACTCTCTCCTTTTTAAAAACCAAGACAATGTGTATCTCCTTTCATTTTCTAACTTCCAAGTTGTGCGTCAAGCTTCACTGAGCTAGCCTTGAATTTTTCTTTGAATTCATTTGCAATAGCTAGTTCACTTCTGATAATGTTATTTACCCTTTCAAGTTCTTTCTCATTATGTATGGATTCATCTAGATCAGGTTGTAGTTGCCCAACATCACAATTTAGTCTGTGACATTCATCATATTTTTAATTCAACAATTTTTCAAGATGTTCTTCATTCTTCTTCCTTGTCTCATTCTCCTTAATCATCTTCATCATTATGTCTCCCACCTCATTCTTAATATTTTATTTTTCTTTTGCAAGATACTCACATTCATCCATGTTTTCCTTCAGGACTTGAGATCCATCCATATTTCCTTTCTTCTTTAGTTGTTCAACAAGATTTTTTCTCTTATCCATGTATTTGTTCAATTTTCCTTCCAAAGTCTCAATAAAGTTTTCAGCTTCCTTAAGTCTCCTTTCCAATTCCATGATCTGAGAAATAGATTCATCAAAATATTTAAATGCAACCTAGAGCTTCTTCTGAGCACTACTTGCACTCATCCAGATCTTCCTCAAGCTGCCCGACTTACCTGAAGGCACAAGGCTCTGGTACCAATTGTTGGTATTAAGGAAAAGTAAGAGAGGGGGGGGGGGGGGGGAATCAATGTTCTATAATTTTTNGGGGGGGGGGGGGGTGAATCAATGTTCTATAATTTTTAACTTTATTAAACTAATTTCTCAATGATAGAGCACATGCAATAAAGAGTAATGAATTGAAACAAAGAACAAGCATCCACAACATCATAACACCATGATTTTTATCATGGAAATCTTGTTAGGGGAAAAACCATGGTGGGGATGGAATGCACAAGATATAATCTACAAAAATATATTACCATGTTAAATGTTTAAGTACAAAGAGGGGAATGCACATGCAGTGAGGCTTATATCCTAGAGCTCACTTCTCGATTATAGAAAGTGCTACAACCCTAGAAAGGCTCACTACCTTAGAAAAAGCATGGACAATAATCCACAAGAAGATTGAACTGGATCGTAGCATCTAAAAGTGCCAAAAGATTTCTAATTAAGTGCAGTAAATTAATCAAAACTGTTCATCTGTTGAACCAAAATTCTCTTCACATATCCTTTGCATACATAGTATTTGCATCACACACCAAAAATACTAAACACATAGATCTTATATACCAATACTTAAAATTAAGATCATCACTGGTTCAACCTGAATAAAATATAATGTAGCATGTGAAGAGTCATCCAAATCCATATGAAAAACATATCATGAACCTCAAACAATCACATATAACCATTCCCCCATGTCATCTCTATGTCCTTGAACTTATAAACCGATTGTCCAATTGATCTGATGGGATCACATAACAATCTACAATATCTTATCACCGCTCTTTACTAATAACCAGTTTATTGTTATATAGAATCCTATAACTTGATCATATAGAATATTTAAGTGCTGCAAAGTTGGAATACGATAGAATATACCTCTGTCAAGCTCCTCCAAGGATCACATCTCAAAACTCAAAACTAGGTGTCCATATCGAACCATTTCCTGAAGCTTGTACACTGTTCAGTCTCTGCCATACTTAGCCAGTTTTTTCTTGAATCCTTTGGTATGACCAAGATGTGATAAAAAAACATGTGGAGCACATATACTTTCCACCAATGATAACATATAAATCCTCAAGAGTAGTGTCGCTCGCTAGCAGATACCCATAGAAGCATACCATAAACCATAAAAATACACCTAAAGACATCAACATGTCTATCCTTAGTGACATCATCAAGTGTTAGAATATTAAATCATTACGAATAAGCCACCATACTAGATTCGATAAGTACCTATATTTATACATCTAATGATATATCACACTCATATATGCAGAAAGGGAAACATAAAAAAGATCTTACAACATCCAATAGACTCAACCCAATAGCGTCTAAATATAAAATCAAGATTTTAATACCTGCTTCATTATGTTGGGGTTAGAGAGGTGTTGGTGTACATTCATATTTAAAACTAATTATTAATTTTTTTTTCTTGATCACTATCATTTATAGTTAAAGGAAATGTATATAGATTTAAAAACTAATAAGTTATGTGATGTTATATTTGATGTATCAATAAAATATGATTTCATACTTTTTTTTTATTGCTTTGGATACTTCAATAAAAAATGTGGATTTGATCTTATATTTAATGATATAGGTTTGAAATGTTATGTCTAAGAAACACCATTTCCTAATAAAATTATAAGCAATTTTGGGAGTGGCTTAAAATCACCTTGTATAATTTTCAAATATATAATGTTAGCATACTTAACTACCAAGCCCTCTCTGTTATTTGTGATAGTACATTTTCTAGAAGTATTACTCACAACAATAAGTTTCTATAGTAACCACCATTTCTTATATAAATAATCTATGGTGATAGTATTTTTATCATCTAATTACTTGGCTTTGATAATTGTTTCTTTTCTCTCAAGTAAGGGTAAGATTTTCCTTATTACACTTTCATGATTATTATCAAATAATATGTCATAATTTTATATTTATTATCTTATTCAATCAAGAGAAAGAGTGGGAGGCGATGGAAGGAGGGGTTCTATAATAGACATGGAAAATAATGAAAGGGAGGGTTTCAATGATGATGAATATGGAGGGTGTTATTTAGTTTTTGCCTAGTTTTTCTAGGTTGTTCCTGTGGAAGATTGACTTGTCCTTTTTATGGTTCTTGTAATTGGTGGTTTTTGTTTCTTGGTAGGGGGATTTGCATCTTTTGTTTCTAATTTATTAGGAATGGATCTTTTGGTGGTTATTTTTTCAAGTGCAATTTATTTATGGGATCCATTTTCCTATTGTATTTGTTGCTAGATGAGTCTATAGAGCATCCATTCTTGTGCAACTTTCTAACTTGGGCATTCTCTATTTTGCAGTCAATGGTGTAGGGCACCTCTTGAAGATCCTCATTTGATTTCTTTCATGTTTTTAATAAGGTTTATCCTTGAGATCACCCTTGTGTGTGTGTAGTTGTGTGGGTCTTTGATGTAAGGTGAAGGACCTAAGGTGAAGTTATAAACCTAGGTTCCTAAAACCAGAGTTAGACCATGTTTTCTTAAAAGTATTTAAAGTTTGGTTAGAAGTCATGTTTCAAGTACTTAGGTAGGTTCTTGTCTTATGTTGACTCTCTCCCACATCCTTGGGGTCAGTGAACTTAACATTCTCCAAAATTAGCAACTTTCCTTCATGATTGCCAAAAGTTGTCTTTTTGCAAAGTTGCATAAGCAACTTTTGCAAAATGTTGCTCGAGAATGAACAACTCCTTTGTAACCGACCTCACCCAATTTATGAATCTTCTAAAATTCTTGGAGGATTCTATTAGGTGAGAGGATTCCTTCCACGAAGATCAGAATATTATGTGTACGAAGTTTGATGTTTGAGCAAGGAAATAGAAGAGTATTTTGATCCATTTTTGCATGGTACGGTCTGGCACAGATTCATTTTGAAGATCAAGTTGTAGAATTTTGTAATTCCTTGAGTCTATTAACCTTTCCAATTGAATTGAGGTGTTTTTTTTAAGTTAGTGGAAAGTTATAGATTTTTATAAGTTGTTGTCTAAGAAACCAAGGCTCTGCTGGACCAGTCACAAAGATGTGATCCTAACAAGAGCTTTATCCAGTGGATCTCCTAAGCCACTTGGAAAATTCTAGTTAGGATCATGGTCTTTAGGAATTCATAAGCTCATGCTCTCACTCTTAGTCCTTCTATTTTTAAGATCAAGCCCTAGGCTAATTATCCCCATGTAATTAGCCTAGTCTGTCGGTATAGTCACATGCAGGAGTTATATGAGTGTTGTGGGATTGAACCAAGAGTGGTTATAGACTAATTTGGGGTAGGGGAATCCATAAAAATCTCTAAATTTCATCCATGAACCCACCTTCTATCACTTTCCTAACAAACCAAGCCTAAACTAGCTAATTAGGTCTGTGTGTTTTGTGAGAGCTTGGGGGTACAAGAGTGGAGTAAGGTGATAATTCTTTGGGGGGTTTAAAAAATCCATAAAAGGTGTCTAGAAACCCAATCAGATCCTCTATATCCCACTGTCACAATAATTTAATTCCCAAAAACCCACTGGTTAGGGCTACAAGGAATCCTAGGCTATTTGGGGTTTGACTAACTTTGGGTCTTCAAGACCAAATTTAGTGGTGGATTCTTGGTCCCTAGGGTCTGTTAAGAGTCTTCAATCTCTTAGGATATAGTTTTGAATCCACTGGTGAAGTTTTACACCTTATTTTATGGTTTAGGGAAAGTGTCCCTAAAGGAGAAATTGTTTTGTTCCATAGCTTGATTTGGTGAACCAAGATAAACAAGGGAAGCTTGTTGACCCCTTGGACAAGTCAGGAGGCATCCTAAGAAGACTTGTGTGGAGTGAGATGGATCAAATATGAAGTTTGAAGAGGTATACAAAATTTAGGGCCCATTAAGGTCTTCTTGCAGTGCTCTCTGCATCAGGTGGTATCAGAGCCTGCAAAGATCTTGGAAGGAGTGAAGAATGGCTGAGGGAATAGAAAGTTCTCTAGAGGAAGAAGTTCCCACTCGAATCACTAATGTGGAATTGGAAAAAACTATCAAGGAACAAGTAGCCAAGAACAAGAGGATGGAAGAGGAGATAAGGAAGTTGAAAGACCTCCAAATGGAAAAGGAGGAAGGAGAAGAAGAAGAGGAAGAAGAAGAGGAAGAGCAAGAGAAAGATGAGATAAAGAACATGCCTGTAGACAATTAAAACTTCTTGAAGCTCTTGAAAGAGTTGGAAGAAGGGATCATAAATTAGACATGCCCATGTTTTGTGGGAAAATGGATCCTGAAGAATGCATGGTTTAGGTGGAAGCTTTGGAGAACTACTTTGAGTATGAAAACATCTCTGAGAATCAAAAGGTTAAGGTTGCAAAATCTAGAATGAGAGGTCCTGCCTTGAGTTGGTGGAGCTTTCTACAAAATTAAAGAGTGGAGGATGGAAGGAATCCTATCCCAACATGGAAGAAGATGCTAGTTGAAGTCAAGAAGAAATTTGTACCCGAAGACTACGAGATCACCCTCCACAAGAAGCTACAAAATCTTAGGCAGAAGGACCTTGATGTGAGTGGTTATACTGAAGAATTTCACAAGATGACCTTGAAGGCAAGAGTTCCTGAAAGTGAGAAGCACAAAATTGCGAGATACATCAATGGACTGAAATATAGTATCCAAGATGAAATGAGTTTGTTTAACCTTGAATCAGTACACAAATGTTTTCAAATGGCATTAAAAATTGAAGAAAGATAGAAGAGGAGAAGAGAAAAAAATAATAGAGGAAGAGGGAACAACTTTAGGGGAAGAGGTAGATTCAATGGTAGAGGACCATTCCAAAGAGGTCAAGGGGAGTTTAATCACCATGAGTCAGAAGGAGAGCACAATAATAGAAATAGTTTCAGAGGAAGGAGATCCAATAGTAGAGGAAGGTTTGGAGGAAGAGGGTCTAGTGTCTTCACAGGGAAGTGTTTTACATGTAATCAAGTTGGACACCAGTCCTTTAGATGTCTTGAAAAGAGTGGCACCAACAGATAAGGAGGGGATAGAAGAGTACAACTTACCCAAGAGGATGATAACCAAAGTGTATCCTCCTACCACTCTGCAATTTCAAGACCTGCAAATCCAGAGCAAGGAGAATGTTTAATGATGCAAAGGACTCTCCAAAGAGTACCTACTACTGTAGAACCACCTCAGAGGAAGTCATTATTCAGAATAAGATGCAAGGTGAACAATAAGGTATGCAAGGTTATAGTTGATTATGGCTCTACAGATAATATTGCATCTAGGGATTTAGTCACTAAACTAAATTTGCATGTAATTCCTCATCCTTTTCCTTATATGGATTCTTGGTTGACAAAAGAAAAGCAAACCATTATCAATGAGAAAGTTTGGGTAGATTTCAAGATAGGGGAGTATACAGACAGGGTTCTATGTGATATTACAGAGATGGATGCATGTCATCTGTTATTAGGGAGGCCTTGGAAATATGATGTAGATGCTAGGCATGATGGAAAATCCAATGTTTACACTATACCTAAGGATGATGTTGAATATGTAATGAACCCACTCCCTGACTGTGAGAAAGAAAAACATACTACTAGTACTCTCTTGCACATAGGAGAAAAGGAATTCATGAAAGTACTAAAGGAGAAGGATACCCCTTGTTATGCCCTATTAGTGAGGCCCAAACAGACACCTTTGAAGGAGTTCAAACTTCAAATCCCCACTAGGGATGTAGGCCCCAAAGAAGTGAAAGCACTGTTAGACCAGTATAGAGGTATCATTGCTAAGAACACACCAGAGTCCTTGCCACCTGAGAGGGAAATAAGTCACTATATAGACTTCATACTAGGGGCCACTCTTCCCAATAAGGCAACATATAAGATGACCCCTGAATAGAATCAAGAGGTAGCAAGACAAATTGAAGAATTGTTGTCAAAAGGTCTCATTAGGAAGAGTGTGAGTCCTTGTGCTGTCCCAATAGTCCTAGCACCCAAGAAAGAAGGCACATGGAGGTTATGTATGGATTCTATGGAAATCAATAGGATAACCATCAGATATAGGTTTCCTATGCCTAGAATAGAGGATTTGATGGGTTGTTTGGGGGGTGCAAGTTACTACTCCAAGATAGATCTCAAAAGTGGCTATCATCAGATAAGAATCAGAGAGGGAGATGAATGGAAGATAACATTTAAGACTATAGAAGGCCTCTATGAGTGGATTGTGATGCCTTTTGGCCTTTCCAATGCTCCAATCACCTTTATGAGATTGATGAATGAAGTATTGAAACCTTTTCTTAACAAATTTGTTGTTGTATACCTTGATGACATTTTGATCATTAGCAGGAGCAAGGAAGAACATCTAAGGAATTCGGACATGGTGATGAGGAAACTCCATGAAAAAAAGTTGAAAATCAATATAGATAAGTGTGTATTTCTTCAAGAAGAACTTGTATTCTTGGGCTTTGTGATCTCCAAAAATAGTCTCAAGATGGATCTTACCAAAGTTGAAGCCATCCTCAATTGGCCACCTCCCACTACTCCATCAGAGGTAAAAAAATTTCATGCCCTATCTAGCTTTTATAGGAAATTCATTAGAAAATTTAGTGGCATATGTGCTCCCATTATTAACACTATTAAAGGTGGAAGAAAATGCATATTTTCATGGAATAATGAAGATAATGATTCCTTTGAGTTGCTAAAGAAGAAGATTGTAGGGAAGCCTATCCTAGTCCTACCAAACTTTCACAAGGTATTCACAGTTGAATGTGATGCAAGTAACAAAGCCATTGGAGGAGTCCTGAGCCAAGAAGGAAGACCAATTGCTTTTTTCAGTGAGAATATCAATGAAGCTAAAACAAAAATACTCCACTTATGATCTTGAAATGTATGCAATGGTTCAGTCACTTAGGAAATGGAGGCATTATTTATTTCCCAAGGAGTTTGTTGTTTTTACTGATAACCATGCACTTAGCTTTCTAAACAAACATGAGAAACTTAATCAAAAACATGTGAAGTGGATGGAGTTTTTGCAGTCTTATACATTTTCCATTAAGCATAAAAAAGGGGTTGTGAACAAAGTTGCTGATGCTCTCAATAGGAGACATTTGACCACTCAAGTCATCTAGTTAGAGAGTGTTGGGGTCCATGCCACGAAGGATATGTATGTTAAAGATGAAGATTTTAAAGAAGCTTATCAGATTTGCATTGAGATGACAGACATATACCATATTGATTTCTCTAAGTTTATTGTGCAAGATGGTCTTCTTTTCAAAGGGAGCTCTTTATGTGTCCTAAAGGGATCTATGAGGGAGAAAATTATCAAAGAGAAGCACTGTGGCAGCCTAGCTGGTCACTTTGGAGTAGACAAAACTTTGAAGCTAGTTAGGAGATTCTACCATTGGCCAAAATTGTAGAAAAATGTTAGGAATTTTGTGGAGAGTTGTTCAGTTTGCCAACAAGCCAAAGGACAGAAATCCAATGCTAGACTATACACTCCTTTACCCATCCCTACCAAACCTTGGGATTTAGTAAGTATGGACTTTGTCCTAGGTCTTCCAAAGACCAAGTCTGGATTTGATAGCATTTATGTTGTAGTTGACAGATTTTTAAAAATGGCACACTTTATCCCTTGTAGGACAATTCATGATGCATCTCACATAGTAGGGCTGTTCTTCAGAGAGGTTGTAAGACTCCATGGACTCCCATTGTCCATCATATGAGATAGGGATCCTAATTTCTTAGGTCACTTTTGGAGGACATTATGGAGAAAAATAGAAACAAATGTTTCTCTGTCATCTGCATATCATCCATAGTCTGATGGTTAGACATAAGTCATTAATAGATCCCTTGGCAACCTTCTGAGATTCCTCACATAGGAACATGGAGCCACTTGGGATACCATTATAGCACAAGCAGAGTTCTAATTCAATGATTTAGTATTTCATAGCACTGGTTTAACTCCATTCCAGATTGTCTATGGCACTCACCCTAGAGGAGTATTGGAACTCAAGGACATCAAAGAAATGGATAAAAGAAGTGCATTAGCTGAAGACTTTGCTAAGGTAATGAAGAATATACATGATTAGGTGCAAACCTAATTGAAGCATACCATTGAGAAATATAAATCCCATGCCGACAAGAAGAAGAGAGATCTACAGTTCAAGGTGGGAGACTTAGTGATGATTCACCTCAAGAAGGAGAGACTACCCAAAGAAAAATACACAAAGCTTATGATGAAAAAGCTTGGCCCTTTCAAGATTCTGAAGAAGTGTGGCAACAATGCCTATAGAATTGATCTACCATCTCACATTGGCTTATCACCAATTTTCAATGTGGTAGACAACTTATAAAGGAGAAGATAGTACTACTGATATTGCAGGTACTCCATAACCTCCTACACTCCAACCACTCAAGGACATGCCACAAACAACTCCTCCTGAGATTGAAAGCATTCTAGACAAAAGAGTGAACAATAAAACTAGGAGGGGAACTTCATATGAGTACTTGGTTAAATGGAAACACCAACTAGTTGAAGATGCTACTTGGATGAACCCTGAAGACATTCTGAAGATAGGTTATCCACTTGAAGAATCCACAACTCAAGAGAATTGAGTTATTTTTTTCATTAGGAGTATGGTGTAGGGCACCTCCTGAAGATCCTCATTTTCTTTCTTTCATGTTTTTAATAAGCTACATCCTTGAGATCACCCTTTTGTGTGTGTATTTGTGTGGGTCTTTGATGTAAGGTGAAGGACCTAAGGTGAATTTATAAACCTAGGTTCCTAAAACCAGAGTTAGACCATGTTTGCTTAAAATTCTTTAATGTTTGGTTAGAAGTCATGTTTCAAGTCCTTAGGTAGGTTCTTATCTTATGTTGACCCTCTCCCACATCCTTGGGGTTGGTGAACTTAACATTCTTCAAAATTAGCAACTTTCCTTCATGATTGCCAAAAGTTGTATTTTTGCAAAGTTGCATGAGAAACTTTTGCAAAATGTTGCTCGAGAATGAACAAATCCTTTGTAACTGACCTCACCCACTTTCTAAAGCTTTTGAAACACTTAAAGGATGTATTAGGTGAGAGGATTCCTTCCATGAAGATCATAATACTGTGTGTACGAAGTTTGATGTTTGAGCAAGGAAATAGAAGAGTGTTTTGAGCCATTTTTGCATGGTACAGTCTGGTACGGATTCATTTTGAAGATCAAGTTGTAGAATTTTGTAATTACTTGAGTCTACTAACCTTTCCAATTGATTTGAGGTGTTTTTTTTAAGTTAGTGAAAATTTATAGATTTTTCTTGGTTGTTGTCTGAGAAACCAAGGCTCTACTGGACTAGTCTCAAAGATGTGATCAACAAGAGCTTTATCCAATGGATCTCCTCAGCCACTTGGAAAATGCTAGTTAGGATCATGGTCTTTAGGAATCCAAAATCTTAGGCTCTCACTCTTAGTCCTTCTATTTTTAAGATCAAGCCCTAGGCTAATTATCCCTATGTAATTAGCCTAGTCCGTTGGTACTGTCACATGCAGGAGTTATATGAGTGTTGTGGGATCAAACCAAGAGTGGTCCTAGACTAATTTTGCATAGGGGAATCCATCCAAAGCTCTGTATTTCATCCATGAACCCATCTTCTATCACTTGCCTAACAAACCAATCCTATACTAGCTAATTAGGTCTGTGTGTTTTGTGAGAGCTTGGGGGTGCAGGAGTGGAGTAAGGTGATAATTCTTTGGGGGGTTTAAAAAATCCATAAAGGGTGTCTATAAACCCAATAAGATCCTCTAGATCCCACTGTCACAAGAAGTTAAGTCCTAAAAGACCACTGGTTAGGGCTACAAGGAATCCTAGGCTATTTGGGGTTCAACTAACTTTGGGTCTTCAAGACCAAATTTAGTGGTGGATTCTTGGTCCCTAGGGTCTGTTAAGAGTCTTCAATCTCTTAGGATATATTTTTGAATCCACTGGTGAAGTTTTACACCATATTGTATGGTTTAGGGAAAGTGTCCCTAAAGGAGAAATTGCTCTGTTCCATAGCTTGATTTGGAGAACCAAGAGAGACCAAGGGAAGCTTGTTGACCCCTTGAACAAGTTAGGAGGCATCCTAAGAAGACTTGTGTGGAGTGGGATGGATCAAATATGAAGTTTGAAGAGGTATCAGAGAGTTAGGGCCCATTAAGGTCTTCTTGCAGTGCTCTTAGCATCAGTCAAGCTCTTGGCCTTTATTTTGGACTCCTATTTCTTAGTGAAGAATCTTGTATTATTTTTGTGGTGCCTTTCTTGATTTTTATGATTAAATAAATCAGGAGGGGGTCTAAACCCTTACATAAAGCTAAAAGGTCAAATAAAATTGGACTCACAAGGAGTAAATCCACCTAGATAAAGACCTAGTAATATAACTTGCCCAAAGAACTAACCGAAACTAAGAAACACCATCAAGAAAAAAAAACAACCAAATCCTCCAAGACCAAAACTAAATGGTCAAATAAAAGTGGACTCACAAGGAGTAAATCCACCTAGCTAAAGACCTAGTAATATAACTTGCCCAAATAACTAACCAAAACTAAGAAACACCATCAAGCAAAAAAAACAACCAAATCCTCCAAGACCAAAACTAAATGGAAGGGGCCTTAACCTCCTTCTAATCATGATTCATCTCCTTCAGAAGGTTCAAGTAAGAGCTTTTTCTTTGATTATCCTTTGCCTAGACTAACATAGTAGGACACACCTTTAGGGGTTTTATTCCATGTAAAGCTTTTGGGTTTCTATTATTCTTTAAGGGTTATGGTCAAGGATTTATTTTACAAGCCCTTTATTTTTTATTGTATAATGTGTGAGGATTTGGATTATTTTTCTAGGAGCTCTATTCATAGATTTTTTTGGCCATTATAGTTATGTATATGCCTTTACTAGTAGAGGGTTTCTTCTTTTTGATCTTTGATCCTAAGGATAATGTAGGGATTGTTCTTGTAGTTTTTTCGTAGTGGACATGAGTATGATTTCTATCATGGTTCTTGCCTTGGATGCTCCAGATCAAATGTTGGATATTCTTTATTACATGATCTGGAGCTCTTGCAATGGTTTTCCTTTTCTTCACTTTTTGATCCGAGAAATGTTTATTCTATTTGAGGTGGAGAAAGTGTCAATATGATGTTTACATTTCTAGAAAACTCTTTGTAGTTATTCTTCTAACCTTCCTATTGAGGTGTAGCTGTTTCCTATAGATGTGGACATGGGAATCACAAGCGAAGTTGAGAGGTAATAGAAGGGGGTTAATGTTGCCCTTTGTTTACTTTTGAGTTATTTCATCTTATTAAGGCGGAGGTCAAGAGTGACTCTTTGATTTTCTTCTAGTGATCATATTATGATGGAACTTGAGAGAGTTGGGGTTTTGATTCACTTAAAAAATCAAATGTTAAATATTTTAATCTTTATAATAATTTTCTGGTTGTTTATGGAGTTTAATATTGTAGTCTTCGTGAGCTCCACATTCTCATGGCTAGAACCTAAATGATGTAACAATTGGGTCTTTCATATCTATCATATTGTCGTTTGTTAACTGATTAGATGTTGTTTGGCTATTGTTGGTCTATGTTGTTTCTTCTAGCAACATTCTTATAGTGGGTTCCATATCCTACCAAAATCTATTTAGGTACCCTCAAAGCCTATTTACCACTAATAAAAAAGAAAAGAAAATTATAACCTGCACAATCATGGATATAGTAGAAAAAATCCATCTTTTCCCTAGGGTGAGGTAAGTTTCTATATTATCAAATACTTTACATTAGAAGGGAGGTTTACCATGATAAATTTTGAGGTCTTTTTGAATCTTTTGTGATTGTTCGCTGTCTTCATTAAAGTGCTTACAAATTCTATGATAGTTTTTGCATATTTCGGGCTTAATTGTTTTAGGTTTCTATATATTACTTATTTATATGAAGAATTTTTGAAATATCAATGAATTTGTCCTTAATAATCCATCGTGGATTGGTATTGCATGTTGGAACATGTCACAAATATGATTGGACTTGTCACATCACAAATACAAGCCAACACTTGGCTATTTTAAGAGAGGAATATATTGCAATCTTTATTTGAGGATATTTTAATAGTTGTGTGGTATATGCAAATTCAAAATTCAAGTAAAATACATTAATATTTGTTGTGATTTTAAAACTGATATTGTTGATCATTATTTTTTGAAGGAAACTTGTTTAATAGATTTAAAAAGTAACCATTAATGTGATAATATTTTTGTTTATTGATAAAATAGGATTTAATGTTTAATTATTGATTGAATTAGTTTTGTGTCTTTCAACACTTCAATATAAATATGTTGTGTTACCTCATATTTGATGACATAGATTTGAAATGTTATAGCACATCAATATATTTTTTATCGATGTGTCCAAAGAGATGAAACAAATTTGACCAATAATTGTACATTAAATCATATTTTATTGATATGCACACTCATATATTATCATATTAATTTTTACTTTTGAAATATATTAACTAACAATGATCAATAATTGATATTACATATTTTATCGATACACTAATTTATTGTCACATTTATTATTACTTTTAAAACTTATTAAACAAATTTAATTCAACTAATAATGATCAAAAATAATATTTTTCAAATAAAAATGCTTTATAAAATTAAGAATGACTTAAAATCACCACGAATAATTTAGAAATATGCAATGTTCTCATATTTAACTACTAGGTACTTTCTCGTATTTGTGATATTACATTTTCCTAGAATTATTATTCATCATAATGATTTCGTATAATAATCATAATTTCTTATAGAAATAATCTATTGTGCTAAACTTTTTTATCATCTAGTTGCTTGTCTTTTGATGATTTTTATTTCTCTTTATGAGGTTAAGATTATTCTTATAACACCTTCATAATTATAACTAAATAATATCTCATAATTTAATATTAAGCAGCTTAATTAACAATGTTTCTAAACAAAATCAAGTTTAGATGAGCAATATATTATATTATAAATTGATGATTTTCATTTCCTTTTATAAGTATTTATTAATAGGTTTATTTTGATTTCTACATCATTATAATATTATATTTTTACAATTCTAAATACTCTTTATTTGTCATGTGCATAGTTTTTTTTAGTTTTCTATGAATTTTTTTAATCTATTATTTATTAAATTGCATCTTTCCTATTTAACATTCTATATCTAGTTTTTTTTTTTAAATTTTTCTAAAATATTTTTTTCTTAATTTAACTTAACAATATTATAAAAAATATTGAGATGTATCAAATACTAAACCCATCTTTAATCATCAATCTTTCATGTCCAATCTTATAAATACAAAAAAAAGTATTTAAAAAACAAATTACTATTATAATAGATGTAGTGGTGATGCAATGCTATAATGTAGAATCCTTTTTTTATGAAGTTTTAATTAGGTAATGTTAATTAGTCATATGATATTATTTTTAAATAAGTTTTTTAATTTTAATTTCAAATATTTGATTTGTTAAATTCAATTTGATGATAACCAATTTCTAAATAGATCAACTTTATTAAAATTAATTATAAAATTCAAATATAGATTATGCTATACTCTAGTCTTAGAATATATCCATAATTTTAAATAATCTTAAATAGACTAATAAACTTAAAAATGGTTTATATGAATGAATACAAACTAAAATTATAGTTAATTTGTACAATAAACAAAACAAATTCCAAATAATAATTAATAATTTACTAATATTACGAAATGGATGCAGTCTTCTTTGTCATTGTTCTACTCCTGCCTAGCATTAGTATTCCAAACCTCTCTCCTATCTCTACTCCACAAGTTGTCATCATTCTGCCCTTGCCTACTAGTTTACCCTTTCGTGCGACTAATGTTTTCCCAAATGTGGTTGGTATTCCACTTGTGTTGACTGAGGCTACTTTTATCTTAGGTGAGGTCCCTTCTTTCCCATGATCACCTTCTCTAGTAATGCAATTGGGTTCTATTATTTTGTTCACGTGATGGTGTCTTGTCCTCCCCTCATGTCATCTCAAGGACCTACTATGCCTATCACTGAGGTTGTTGTTCCAGTTCCTTCTAGGGTTGTGACTATGGATGCTTCTAGTGTGGTAGTTATTGCTCGCGTCTTTATTACTTATAGTTTTTCCTGTGTTGTTGGGTTGGTTTCTATTCCTCAATCTTGTCATTTTCGTTGTTCCAAACCATTCTATGTGGTGGTTTGTGGTAAGGATGTATTTGAGAATGAATATTTATACCTTTGTAGGGCTCTGGTATTTAGATTTTTTGGCCTCTAGCTTTCTCTAGCAAATTTTCATAGTTTAGTTTTGGGTTCTTTGAAGCACCTTAGGATTGTTAAGGTAAAGCTTTATCCTTGTACTAAAGGCTTTTCATTGCCTCCCTTGCTTCTTGGGGGTATTGAAACTTGGTCTTGGGTCAATTCTGGGTCTGGGAAGAGAACTCTCTCACACACTCTCTCTCTTTTAAGTCATGGACCAAAACATTCAATCCCCTTACCAAAACCACTTAGTGCATGTAATCTATGGGTGTGAATTCCTATTCTTCCACTCAAAATTTGGGAGTAGTCTTGCTATGAGACCATCGGAAACTTTGATGGTCAATTCTTAAAGGATGATTAGTCTACTTCCTATATGGGGCATTCTAACTTCACTCAATTTTTGGTGGATATTGATATTTTCTTACCTCTTCATAGGGACATGGTTCCAATGGTTGGGGATAAGGCTTGGTCTCAAGCATTAGATTAAGAAGGTACCACTTTATGATGTTGTCATTGCTTCACCATATTTTCTGCTACATGCAAGATTTCAAATTAACGTATCACTTGGACTATAGTTTTTATGAGGAAATATCCTTCTACCTCTTCCCTCCATCTTCTCATGCCATGAAAGATACGTTATAAATTTAGAGTCTAGACCCTTGTTTCTCGTAAGCTCTTAGCTCTTATCAAAACCTGCACTTCTTATTTAGGTTTTCCAATCTCATTACAATACTCGTCCATCTTACCTTGATAGTTGTTTTATTATAGATTTAGACTCCCTCTTACTTTATCTAATCAGAACAAAGAAAATTCAATATCACACATATAAATGGTAAATTAAAAATATAAGAAAGTCCATAACGATAACTAACATGAAAATAAATAAATTACTACCATGTCCCCACCTTCCCTTAATCTATTGCAATTAGTAAAATATTCCTTTTCCTTGTCCTTTACGGGGCCGACTTTTGTTTGACCTTTTCGTAGTTTACAAACTATTCGAATTGGGAAAACATCAACGCTTCCCTTCATTTGGCATATCTTACTTAGTCTTACGTAAAGTTTAACACCTTTGGAGGAAGCGTTCTTGTCATTGTCGACGAAAAAAGCTCTTTCCATCCTTATTTGATTTTTTCAATGCATATTTTTGTATTTCTAATAGTAAAAACTATTTTGAAAGCAAAACATTTCAAATTAAACATTGATCAGTGTAATGCTAGCAAGGCCTTTATCTAACAGCTCTCTCATAAAAAGTTATGACGGTGAACAAAATTATATTCTGCTTTTCATTATTCATCCATTGCAAGTAATCAGTGCAATCAACCAGAGTTTATCGTATGCTAGGAGGCCCAGCTATGATTACCTTACAGAAAGAACATAAATGAGTTCTAGGAATCAACATCCATACGGTTTTATAACGAGCCAGTATTTCGATTGCCCACGAATCTCTTAAAGGCATTAGATTTGAAGAAGACAAAAAAAATCTCATTAGTGAAAAAATGTCGACAAGAGAAAACAACGATATCAACGCATACAGGGAAGTATATTCTTCCTCGATACATTTCTAGTCGATATAATAGCAAGTGCTTTTTGGGTTATCTTTTATTTAATTCCCTGTCTTCATATCAAAACGTTGAATTTTCTTGGTGGTGTAGTTCAAATGTTTCATGTATTTCAGTGTTTTTTGGACTATCTTTTATCTCATTCCTTGTCTTCATATCAAAGGGTTCAATTTTCTTGGTGGTGTAGTTCAAATACTGCATATATTGTAGAATTTTGCACTCAAATCTGCACAACACAGGATGGATCTAGCTATAAAGAAGAAGGAAAAAAAACCAGAGCTGCAAAGAACATAAACAGGGCTGCTGAGAATAAAAAATCTATTATTTATAGTTTTACATAATAATAAAGCATGGATTTATACCAAGTTAACCATTGCTTGAAAGAGCAAAATACGGCGAGAATCATCAATTAAAATTTATCCTTAAGCATGAGCAGATGTGGTGATCCCCTAAATTACGATGTAGACTGGAGATGACGCACCAGAGCTGAAGTTGAAACATGGAGTTAGAATTGAACACCAACACCCCCCTTAATTCTAACTAAGGAGAAAAGAAAAGCTTGATGGAAGGAAGGAGGAAAGAGGGAAAAACCCAGTGGGAACAAAACCCCCCCTTAGAAATTAACACTAATCTACATGGCAGCTACAATGCTGTAGTATCCTTCATTCTGAGGTCTCGCAGAAAGTGAAAATGAAAAAATGAGGCCCATATGTGCCTTCAGAAAGAAGAGAAAGAATGCTAATATTGAATGTAGCATAGCGAATGCTGTAGTAGGTTCCTTTGCAAAAAATAATGTCTCTCCCTTTTGGAAGATAAAAACCTCGAGCTATCAAACTACTGAATTCCCACTCAACTAAAATGCATGAAGGAATCAAGATGAATGGTTCTGCTAAAAAATCAGGTATCACCTCATAAGGCAAATAGATCTCCTTCAAATTTTGTGCCAAACTATCCACACTCATATCAAATTGTGAGGAATGATAATGTAGAGAATGAGAAAGAGAATTAGAATGTTCCCTTACAATAATTGAAGAAGAATCACCCTCATCAAAGAGAAGATGTATGCAATCAATAGTGTCATCTAGATCCAAAATGAGGGATTCTACAAACAAAAAAGAGATATCTGATAGAAATTGATCCCATGGAACTGAATCTAGAAGACAAGAATGAACCTGTTGAAGAGAATCTGTCGTAGCATTTGAAGAAGCCGAGATCTCTATCAAACTGACAAGTGGAGGTGACTGAATACCTTCCAATACTGGAGATGTAGAAATAGGAAAATTTGGAGGAGATGTCTCTATGTAATCAAGACAATCAAGACTCTTCCAATAAGCAAGTTCCTCTTCAGTGTCATCGTCATACATAGGGTCATCGCCACTATCAAGGGAGAGAAGCATATATGTAGCTCGATCATCTGGGAATGGAGATTCAGTCAGATCTCCATATCTTTCCCATAGATTGGCCCACATAGTACGAGGGCACTCAATGTGTGATAGAGCCCATGATGTGCAGTCCCCAACACTTAAACCAATTAATCCTAAGACATGATCATTTCTACTTTCCCAAGAAGATTTCTGCCAACATGAACTTGGTTCAGGAATAAGTCCATACAAATGTGGCAATAGATGAATCCATCGACAGTGCTTTAGGATTCCATCATGACATGACTTATAATTACCTTCTTCTAAAGTGATGACAGATGTATGATATTTTATTCCCATTTTAGCCTTAGACTATCCCATTTTTTTTGGAACTTTATTTTCAGTTCATGAATACAGAAAAGAAATTAAGAAACCCCCAGAACAATGAAAAAAATCATTCTAAAATAGCTCTTGTTTGCAATACTTGCAAATAAAATTAATGCTCCTCCTTCCTAGCTTCCATGAGCTCTGATACCATGTAGAATTCTGCAGTCAAATCTGCACAACACAGGATGGATCTAGCTATAAAGAAGAAGGGAAAAAAAACCAGAGCTACAAAATAGAACATAACAAAAATAGGGCTGCTGAGAATAAAAAATCTATTATTCGTAGTTTTACATAATAACAAAGCATGAATTTATACCAAGTTAACCACCATTTGAAAGAGCAAAATACGGTGAGAAGCATCAGTTAAAATTTATCCTTAAGCATGAGAAGATGCGGTGATCCCCTAAATTACAGTGTAGAATGGAGATCACACACCAGAGCTTAAGTTGAAACAGGGAGTTAGAATTAAACACCAACATATATTTCATTGGTGTATCTATTGTGAATGTGGATTTATAAAAAATATCATTGGTCAAAGTGTAGATATGTTTTTTTCTCGATTGCGAGAGCAACTCTAGGACAATTGTATACCACGTTCATTAAAAGATATCTTAGTTTGAGATGTGTAAGGTTCAGTTGCATTCCAGGGAGCTTGGCATGCATGTACACTGTCCACTACAAAAGCATAAAGAAATTTGATTGTTTTTAACTATCTTGAGTTGGTGTAGTAGTAGAGAATTTGTATTCTTGGAAAAGAGGTGATATATCATATTTCATATAGGATAAGGCATGTATGTCATATTTGTAGTATACTTAGGTACCTCCTACGATAAGTACAAGGCAATCCTATATTACTATAAGCCATGTGTAGACCTATACATATCACCCACTATCGCATATTATAAAAGAGTCTTTCTTTATATATAGATCATCCGATATCATAGATTATAAAAGAACATTTCTTTCTTTCTATCTATTTTATACATTTATCATTTCTATAGTACATATGAGTGAACCAATAGTTGAATATTGCAGCCCAATGGTCACTTGTCCTTCCCTTCAAGAGACTTTTGATCATTAACATTTTGGATAAAAATTTTAAGCTTAAATATTTGATTAGATTTTTGTTGTTGTTGTTGTTGTTCTAAAAACTAAGATAAATAATGATTTTTCCCTGCTTAAAAGTGGATGTAGCCTTTTTGGTGAGCCACTATAAATCAATTGTCTTATTTGTGATTATGTGTTCTTTGTTTTAGTTTTCTACACATTCATTGTATTATTTTATTTGCACTTCTTCATTCATAATTGGTATTAGAGCTCGGTTCTGGAGCTAGTTGGAAATTGGAGGTGAATTTTCAAAATTATGGAGGCATCGGATAAATGGAAGATAGAGAAATTTGTTGGGTGGAATTTTAGGCTATGGAAAGTGCAGATGGAATCAATTTTGATTAAGAAAGACCTTTCACTTTCTTAGAAGGGAAATCAAAGAAACTAAATTCTATGACGGATGAAGACTAGGAGAAGTTGGACAAGAAAGTGAGGGCCACAATCTTTCTTTCGTTGTTAAGAATGTTTATTTTTTTTCAACATCTCAGCTGATAAGACATCGAAGGAGTTATCAGACAAGCTTAATGGTAAGCATAAAATGGCTTCCACCACAAATTAAGTTTTCATCATGAAGAGATTATACAATATGAAAATAAAGAAAGGTGGGATTGAATCAAACCATCTTAATGAATTTAACACTTTGGTCAACCAATTAATTTTGGTTGGTATCAATTTGGATGATGAAATAAAAGCTATTTATAATTGTGTTCGTTACCAAATAATTGGGAAGGAGTTATGATGACAATTAGGACTTCGGTGGCTGCCAAGAGAAAATTAAAATTTGATGATGTTGAAGGTACTCTTCTTAGCGAAGACATGAGGAGAAAAAATTAAGAACCCTCTTCCAGTGGTACTTTAACTTTCAATAGAGGAAGGCCTCAAGATAGAGGTAAAAATAATAATAATAAAAGGTCCAAATATGCAAAAAAAATGAAAATCAAGAGGATGAAATGATGATTTTTGGTTTCGTGGAAAAGCTAGATATAATAAAATGAATTGTTGGTCATATAAAAAGGCACAAGAATGAGTAAGGGGTAGAAAAGATAATATAACATGTGAAAAATATGAATGACTTTTAATTATATCAACAAGTGACACTACACCAAATTCGTGGGTGTTAGATTCCATATCTTTCCATGCTGCTCCATGTTAAGAAGCCTTCACAAACTTCTATGAAGAACAATTTGGAAGATTAAATCTTGGAGATAATAAAGTTTGTGGCATAATTAGAAAATTGCATGTCATATTGTAGCTCCAAAATGGTAATAAGTGTGTGTTAAAATATGTGCAATATGTTCCCATAATGAAAAGGAATTTAATTTCCATGTAAAAAATTTACACTCAAGGCTATAACATCAATATTTTATCTACCGATTCTTGGAAGGTGACCAAAGGAGCCATGGTGATTGAAAAAGGAAGTAAATGAGGTAGTATATATGTGCACTAGAGAGCTGCAAGGTTGAAGTGGAAGTTGCATTGACAATTGTAGAAAATAGGTCAGCTCTTTGTCATAGGAGGCTTGACCACATGAGATAAAAGGGACTTGAAGTTATGCTCAATAGGGATCAACTTCTAGGCCTAAAATATATTGATTTGGATTTTTTTGAACATTTCCTCTATGGTAAATAAAAGCAAATCAACATCTTGAAGACCAGTAGTGACAAGAAGACATCACCCTTGGAACTTGTACACTTATACGTCTCTGGACCTATGGAGGTAACCTCTACTGGAGGGAAAAACTATTTTATTGCAATAATTTATGATTGTACTAGGAAAGTGTGGATTTACATGCTAAATAGACAATTTGAAGTATTTATAAAATTCAAATTCTTTAAAGAAATTATTGAGAATCAAGTTGGGCACAAGATTAAATGTTTGCAAACCAATAATGGTGGAGAATTTTGTTCCTATAAATTTGATAATTTTTGTATTGATAATGACATTAGAATAATTAAAATAGTGTGTTTTCACCCCTCAAGGAAATAGTGCATCTGAGAGGTTGAATCACACCATTTTAGAACAAGCTCGGTGTATGTTGTCAAATACAGGTTTAGGTAAAGAAGTTTGGGTAGAGGCTTGTAATACAACTATTTATTTGATCAATCAAGTATCATCATCTTGATTGGATTTTTATATTCTAGAGGAGAGATGGTTGGGAAAATGTATTCCCTACAGACATGAGTGTTTGGTTGTGAAGTGTTCACTCATATACCTAAGGAGAAGAAAAGAAAATTGGATGAAAAATTGAAATGGTGCATATTTGTAGGTGATGGCGATGATCAATATGGGTTGTGGGATCCAATTGATAAAAAATATAATTCAGATCCAAGATGTTGTCTTCAATGAGAACAAATTTGTAGCCCTACAAACACAAGCCATATAGTCAAGATAATATGTTCCAATTGGAGCCTTCAAAAATAATAGTTCACAGGGATAAAATAATGGTGGATTGTTTCAGTCTTCATAGAGTAGAGCTATGTATCATTCAATTTCAGTGCCTCTTGTAACATATTTTCCATCGACCTCTCAGACACCATCAATGTTGTATTCACCAACACAATTCATTGGTAATTTATATGTAGATGCATCCTCACATTTTGTGAGTGGAGAGAACTCTACACTATTTTTAGCTTCCTAAGAACATGTAATACAATGGAGTTGTGATTATGAATAGTTCTACACTAGTAAAACCTCACTTTCACATTTTTGTAATGACATTGGCACAATGATGTAGAGCAACATGGAAAAATCATAAACCTTCTAGGATCTTTTTTTTTATCCAATATCCTTTCTCTCAAATGAACAACTTGTTAGAGGCAAATAACATCTCTAAATCAGTGAAACATAACATAAATGATGGGTTCCTCTATCAAATACTTCTTCAACACCTACAGTCCATCAATCCAAACATCCATCCATTAAACCTTCAAGGATCATACCATAATCACCATCAAAATAAATTCTCAACTTAGTTTAATCAATCTATGGATTGAAGCATTACATTTGTTCAACTATGAAATTTACTGTATTCTGATCATGAAAATACAGTCATAAACAGTCATTAATAACTCTATCAATATTGATAACCAAGACAATTGCTCCAGTCAAATTATAGAAATGAAAGTTACAGAACGTTTCTAAAACTTACAGAAAGATCCAACAGTTAAATAATAAGTTATGATGATCCTTCCAAAACTGGTTTTCGTGAATCAGGGTTTTGGGTAGTTACAAACGGTTTTCACCAAAACTCTCATAACTTTCTCAAAATTGCATGAAATAAACTCAGATCAAAAGGAATGGAAAGTTTATTCACTATTATAAAATATCATAATACAAATAAACTTGTTTCCAGATTGTACATGGCCATACAAGGCTTGGAAACAAGAGGGAAAACTTTCAAGACAACAAAACAATAGATTGAACAATGAAAATATGATACCAAAATTGCTTTCAATGCTTTCCAATCCTTCTCCAACTTTACATAATTATTTGGTTAAAAAATTCAATGATATATAAAGCCTCTTGACATTTCAAACCTCTCTAACTACCCTCAAAACCAATAGAAACCACTTTTCACCTCCTTTTGCATTTTGACAACATTTTTGCTTGACAACTTTTGCAACTTTAACCC